>JAWQFJ010001307.1:221618-266618 GCA_034096865.1 Theodoxus fluviatilis
CTTCCGCCACGCGTGTCCACGACACTGCATTCCAAGGTTTCTCGTCGCTGATCGGGGTGGGAGGTGGGGACCCCAGCGCAGTTCCTCCGCCAGCCTCGAAGAGGCTCTTTTTTCTCAGGAGCGGCGGACTAGGACTGTCCGACCGCGGTCCCCTCCTCTCAAGGCCTGACAAGACAGCAGCGATGATGGCCTCACACCCCGACGCCCCACCTGAATGGATCTCCGTGTGAGACGAGGGCTCTTCTCCAGGTACGATGGCTACACCTGTCATCAGCCAGTCTTCATGCCCGCCTTTCCGCCGGCCCAGCCCGGCCCACGTCGAGCGTGCGAGCGTGCGACAGAGTGTATGTCTGTGCCTGTGTGGCTACGGTCCTGTCAGGACGGCGACAGCACTGTAGCGTCCCAGCAGGGCATGCTGGCTGTGACTCGCCTCGCTGGCAAGCGTTCCCCGTCCCCACTCGCCGACAGCGGGCGAAGCGCGAGCAGCCACGACCAGCGACGTCGACATGGCCCGGGCTGGGAGGCCGACTTAACTAGAGTAGCGACAGCACTAGCCTCAGCTCTCCCATGCACAGGCTGGACTGGCCAGTCGCCGTGCGGCTAAGGGTGGTCCACTGGCCGTGTCTGTCGCTCTCAGATCGGGTTCTGTTGTCGAGCTACTTTCTCTTGTCGAGTTACTGATAGCATACTTTGTCACTGCAGACTACAGGAGCAGTAAGCGCAAGCTAGCTTTTCCCCCTGACAACCATTTTAACGGACATGTATTTCATATGCATTGTAGGAATTTTTTTAAGCAATATTTTGGCGACAGGTGAGGTTTTGAGTACACTTGAAGTGACCCATTACTATAAAATGGACACCGACACGCGCTCTCATTAGAACTCCCTTAACTCGGTAAATCATTTCACGTTTTTCATTAGTTTTAATGGGCGTTATTTAGACGGAAATAAGCCAGGTTAAGTCGTGCCTCCAGCTTCTCAAATCAAACACATTACTGCCACGATTGTCCTTGTGATTGTGTTGTCATTAACGGTAAAATAAAACTTGGTTCTCTGTTCTCTGTAGCAAGTAAAAGAGGTTTAAAGGTCATTTATTAGTTCCGCCCGCATGTCACCATCACGTGTCGGAAATCAGGATCACGTGTCGCAGCGAGTGAAATAGTCCAATCAGCGTCAAAGCGCTCTGGTTCGGTGCGCGCGCGCGCGCACACACACACACACAGACGCATACACACACACGCATACACACACACGCATACACACACACGCATACACATACACACGCATACACACACACACGCACACACACACACGCATACACGCACACACACACACGCATATACACACATTCACACACATATACACACACATACACATGCACCCACACACACTCACACAAACACAAACGCATACACACACTCACTCACTCTCACACACACACACACGCAGCAAAAACACACACACACACACACACACACACACACACACACACACACACACACACACACACACACTCACTCACACACACACACACACACACACACACAAACACACACGCAGCGAAAACGCACACACACACATATGCACACACACACACACACGCACACGCACACGCACACACATACGCATGCACGCAAGTCCACATATACACACACAGGCATGTACACGTGCATCTATACACACATGCGCGCAAGCAAGCAAATGAACATACACCCACAGAAGCGCGTGCGCATGCACACACATCATTCAGGCATCTACTCATACGGACGTGTACACCGAAGACTCCTTCGTGCCCGCAACAGCATAAATGTTGGGCAACACACACCACAACCACCAAGGCTGAGCAGTCGGATCGTGTGCCCACAATTAGCAAAAAGGACAGAGGTTAATTAAGGCCCAGGTGGATGCCACCTGCACACTGCTTGCCGTTGCGCCACAAGGGCTGGGCACTGGGTGCAGGCAATGACCCCGACACCAAGGTGCTGGGAGAGCGAGTCTCGGGCAAGGCCTGGACATGAATGCGAGTGGGTGACGTGCCTCGGTGTAGTTTCCCATCTACCTAGCCATTCCCCCGCCGAAGACAATTTCGCACACCTGTGCAATTCAAACACAACAAGCTGCCAGCACCCCTTCTATACAAACGTGCGCGCATACACGCACGTATATAAGCAATAACACATGTACGCACGCATTCACACGCACACATTTGTACAGTACGCACACATAGGTACCAAAACGTATGCACGCGCGCACACGCACCCACACACGCGCGCGCGCGCACACAACCTCAAGGTAATTTCCGACTTCGGTGGTGCATACATAATGCAGCCTTCCTCCTAACCGCGTAGTGGCGACCCTTATAGCTGAATGAGCTCACTGTCCAAGAATGCCTGCAGACAGACAACGCTTGCGGGGCGACCTTCAGCCATCCGCAGGAAACGGCGAATTCCATCTGACGGGAGTTGTGACGAGAAGGAAGCGAGACAACGTGACCTTGTACCGCATTTAGATTTTGGGCCTCGTGAGCGGTGCAAACGACACGCACGTCAACTGAATAATGTCCAGCCAGCCACGAGGCCGGGCAGAACCGCCACGACACGGCTCGTGGAAATGCAACCTCTCCACCGCTACACCTGTTTCAAGAGCATGGCTACACGGCAAATAGCAGACACTGAGAGCCACAGAGAGCTTCGAAACAATGCATTTAGCGGCCAGGTCACTTCTATTAATCACGACAAGGATGTTCGTTCAGTCATGCAATGCCTGGGGGGGAAAAAGACTGACCAATATCAAAAAAAGCACGATACACACGGTGCGAGAGTGAGAGAGCGAGCATGATAAGGTGGCAGTAGAAAGGAAGGATGAAGGTCTAGAGTGTTCCAGGACGTGGGCGATCACTCTTCCAAACAACTCCACCCACTGACCGCGACCTGAACTTGGGGCCAATTCCAAGGGCCAACACTCCAGGCCCTGCCACTGCTATACCTTGTATTTTCTCAATCCACCCCTAAACCGCCCACGCCAAGTCCCTCAAGCCAACGACACATCCACCTCAATTACAAGCAACGGCAGCTGCCTTCCTGGGTAGATAGGTGGAACGGAGCAGTGATTATGGAAGGTCATTGTCAACCTGTCCTTGAAGTCTTACATTCTCTCCCTCATCCCTGGTCGTGATCTTCATCAGACAAGTCCTAGGCCTGCTCATCTCTACACAGGACCAAGCCTGATGGCCTGTACCCAGTTTGACGAGAGCTTCCCAGCGCTAGAGCTATGCAGATGACACAGAGCTAACAAGCGGCGGTTGTCTAGCCCACGGTTTGTTTTGGTGTATACACGGATATATTTCTTTCTGAGATAGGCAAATGACAGCTTTTCCTTAGGAACGAGGCTTCGCGATCTCTACGACTACTTCTGCTTTCGTGCATGTCGATCTATATTCAACTCTCACACGAAGATTGCGGTAGACAAAAGTTCACCAGAAGATTATGTCTTGAAACTATCGGATAGTCGCAGAAACATTGAGAGACAAAGCAAAACAAAAACAGTTTAAAAGAGAGCATCATCTTCCTTAAGAAATCCCTGCCAAAGGCATCAAGCAGAAACCAGAAGATTCATTACAGAAAATAGACCAGGATAGCATGAGATGGAGGACAATTGACTAGAAACAACTACAGCATAGCCCGAAGACCTCCATAAGTCTACTTCTTCTCTCCTCCTGCAACAAACAGCATTCCGTCCATCTGGAGCGGTGGTTTGGGCCTGTCTCTGTATCTTCCATTCTGATACAGAGCCAATTTCCTACAGCAGGCAGACAGAAAAAGGGTCAGGACCTCGGACGGGGATTTAGCCCGCGAATTCCGGCAAACGAAACGTGAAGTGTACAGTGATGAAGATCTGGCGTCAGTACACCAGAAGGCCGTGTCCTCAGCAGCTACGGTCCCCACCAGACAAAAATGGACTCTTCTTCCAGCTGTAAGCGTCGCCATTACTGTCAATTCCGGCACAAGGAAATGTTCCACCCTAGGAACTTGTAGAGCTTTGTCGCCATTATCATCGTCGGCGTGCTCCCATCAGCAGCCCCGTGAGTACATCTGTCAACGCTGTTGAGATAGTAGCTGACAAGACTTCTGGGGTGACTGCGCACTGAAAGAATCGACTTAAAGAAAAGGAAAAAAAGTGTGTGTTTCTCAGGATTTCGTAAGCGTCCCTCCACAAATAGAAATTAGTACCCTCTCCTAAGTGGGTTTTCGCTAGTTGTACGAATCAAAATAAGAACATCTCTGCAGAAACCATTTTGCATAATTTGCTAATGAATAACTTCCTGGTGTTGTCGGTCATAAAACTACAAACCCACTTCATGTCAGACTCATAAATATCACGTCAGGAGGCTTTTTCACTTCTGCCATCTCTCCGACAAGAACGCCATCATGAATGAGATGCATGTGCCTAGTCACGTTTATCCCAGTCGTAACATGGAGCCCACCACTTCAAATGAGCACAGAAGCTCCCGATAACTCTTGAAAGACTTGACAGAAAGAGACTATATGGACAGTGGACGAGTACTATCATCCATTGCCTGCGCTCTTACAGCCAATTTTCCCCAAACCAGCATGTGGCTTGGTCAGCCCTAGAGAGTTCAGCAGTGGCTAGTGACCTTTACGGTCAGACGGCTCTGCTCTCCGTGTGTCCAAACGAACCGAAATGGCACGGACATGGACCCTGGCTTTCAGCCATTACGGCCAATACCTCACGCTCTGAAATACAAGGGCTGACTGACCCTTTCCTGACTACTTTCTTGTCACTCACTCAGCAAGTTAAGTCCTGCATGAGCACTCTGCTGGTAGCTTTGTGGACTTAAGGATGTCCTTGTATACGTCATCAAGTAGGTTTTCATTCTCAAGATTTATAAAGCAATTTTTTTTCTGTCGACATTCAAGTGGGATTTCAACACTAATTGTTATGGGAATATTTATTTTAAAACAAGAAGGGCAAAGCCCATACGACTCATATGCTTGACCTTGACCTTTACATGACCTTGAAGATCAAGGTCAAACAACTAAACCAAGCAATGCCATCACACACTAAGAACTGCTTTACACATTTTCCCTACCAAAATACATGTGGCCTTGACCCAAGGTCAAGGTCATCCAAGGTCATGCAACACAAAGCTGTCAATTCAAGACATAGGGAGCACAATGGTGCTTATTGGCACTTTCTACCATGAGATATGTTCACTTTTAGTGGTTCACTACCCCATTTTGGTCACATTTCATAAGGGTCAAAGTGACCTTGACCTTGATGATATGTGACCAAATCTTATGATGTACTACAATGTTATGAAGTTTGGAAGAGTTATCTTCCATAGTTCAGGGTCAAGGTCACTTCAAAATATGTATACAACCCAACTTTAAAGAGCTCCTGTGACCTTGACCTTGAAGCAAGGTCAAGTTACTGTGCAAGTTTTTTGACGCCTTGTCATCCTACACCATCATGCCAAATTGGGTGTTGATAGACTTAATAGTCTCTGAGAAAAATCCAACGTTAAAGTTTTTTTACAGATTACAGGACGCCCCGACGCCCCGACGCCAGGACGCTCGGACGGACGCCCGGATGCTCGGACGGACGACACGGGTGACCTAGTATGAAAGTATAACATGTGTACTACAATGTTATGAAGTTTGGAAGAGTTATCTTCCATAGTTCAGGGTCAAGGTCGCTTCAAAATATGTATACAATCCAACTTTAAAGAGCTCCTGTGACCTTGACCTTGAAGCCAGGTCAATCAAACTGGTATCAAAAGATAGGGATTACTTTGCCCTATACGCCATATATAGGTCAGGTATCCAATCTCAAAAACGTCAGAGAAAATTGGGAAAATGTGAAAAATAGCTGTTTTTATACAACATTTACGGCCCCCGCGACCTTGAGCTTGAAGCATGGTCACGTCACTATGTATGTTTTTTGACGCCTTGTCATCATACACCATCATGCCAAATTGGGTGTTGATAGACTTAATAGTCTCCGAGAAAAATCCAACGTTAAAGTTTTTTACGGACGCGTGAGTACATAGACTCAAGTTTGCTTCGCATGTGAGTCAAAAACATTTCTTGTAGCAGTGCCTTGCCTTATCCAGTGTGCAGTACTGGCTAGATTCTTTTCTTCCCTCGCTCTGCTGCAACCCAGTGTGGTTCACGGAAGTTGCTTTTGGAGTTAAGTATATGTGACACACGACATGTGCTGCTTGGGTTCCATCACTGCAGTAACAACAGTGATAAAAATGATTACGATCGAACTGGTGTCGTTTCGACAACTTTTTTTCGACTGAAGGCGTTATCAGTTGAAAGCATTTCGTTCGAGATGACGGACGATGCGAACTGAAGTAGCGTTCAGCATGCAACCTTATCAAAACAACAGAGAAAAGGGTTTTCTGAGACCGACGAAGTCGACAAAAACTCGAAAGGAAACAGAATAATATCACAACACTTCGAGGAAGAGGCAGCATTTCAAGGCGATGGATACACGTCGGTCGCACACGGTGAGGTATTCACAGGGTCGAACCTACTGCACACAGTGCATGCTGCTACAGATTCGTTTACGACGTTACGAGTTTCAGGGGAGTCTTGCTATTTACGTCTTCCAAACGTTGTGTGGCTGTTCCCAAGTCACCCCAGCACCAGACTTGTCAACACAACGCAGTAAACATGAAACCCATTCCCTGGCACGCATTCCGACGCCGCAGACTGACTCATTACTGCCTAAGTGCGCATCTGACCTTTACGACGTAGTTCTCGGGCAATGACGCCGTGACTACATTTGGCCTTGACCTATATGAGAAAGCGTTTGGGCATGACTTTCTCACAAGACCCCACGGTAATGTTTATACGTAGTACGACAACCAAACACAACGTACAATGAAGATGCACCAGATATAGTTTGTTGGTCTTAACACACAGTCTGAAAAAATTCAAAACCCAGTGACCATAGAAATGTCTCGCCTTCAATTTCCAACATGCTTTTCTTCTAGAAGCAGAGAGTACAAGAAGCTGACACATTCCAGCCATGAGGTCTCAAGGTTTTCCATATATAAGATTACGCTCTCTCTCAAATTTCCCACTCCGGGCAATTCCAACCGATCTAATCAGGGTACACTAAAAAGTGTGTTGCAACAACGGGCCTTGAGAAACCTTTCGGCAATTGCGAAAATAGACTCCGTCTTATTGCTATCGTACGCAAGAATCACTTCAGCGGAAACTACAACCGTTACACGCTCGGCGGGGGGGGGGGGGGGGGGGGGGGGGGGGGTCGGGGGGATGGGGGGGGGGGGGGGAGACCCGGATTAAGCCGAAATTGCTCTTGGCCCGACTATAAATAATGTGTCTTTTTTCCAATTTTGTCAATGAACAGTAAGGCTGCTGACAGCGATAGGTTTCACTTTTCACAGGGAAAAATGAGGGCTTAGGACTTGGACCACTTCGATCCACACCCGTATGAATATGGCACATTATCACACGTGAGAATACAGCAGATCGAACGTCGATTGCCACGCCTTTCCTTTCAACGCAACAGCAGGAATGTGGAGACCGCTCCACGCAAGAAGACAAGCGCCGCGTGACAGGCCTCCACAACATGTCAACACTACTCACACTGTTTTTCTGAGGCATACAAACCCCGAAACCCCTTTCACTATTGATCAGAGCGTCTCTCTCTCTCTCTCTCTCTCTCTCTCTCTCTCTCTCTCTCTCTCTCTCTCTCTCTCTCTCTCTCTCTCTCTCTCTCTCTCTCTCTCTCCCTCTCTCTCTCCCTCTCCCTCTCTCTCTCCCTCCCTCCCTCCCTCCCTCCCTCCCTCCCTCCCTCCCTCCCTCCCTCCCTCCCTCCCTCCCTCTCTCTCTCTCTCTCTCTCTCTCTCTCTCTCTCTCTCTCTCTCTCTCTCTCTCTCTCTCTCACTCTCACCACACACACACACACACACACACACACACACACACACACACACACACACACACGCACGCTCACTTACTCATATTATGCTCATAAACACACACACGCATGTGCATGCACGTGCGAATGCATGCATAATTCAACATATTTGCCAGCATATTCACGCTCATAATATGAGCACGTATATTATACGTGCACTCATACACAAATTTCGCACGCATATTTGCGCGCGTGCAGTCAGGCAAATTACACACACACACACACACACACACACACACACACACACACTCACACTCACTCACACACACACACACACACACACACACACACACACACACACACACATGCACAACCATGCGCACACATACTCACAACTACACATACAGATACACAGACACTCATACAGAAAGCACACACACACACTCTCTCTCAAATGCTCACTCCTCCGTACGCATGAATGTGCACACAGACACCCATATGCGCATGCGCGCGCGCACAAACACACACACACACACACACACACACACGCACAAATGCACACAACACCATTCAACACACACAACAGATGACTCTACGGCGTCAAGAGGTGGCAGTCCAATGGAGAACTGGCTACGAGGGTTCCACGGGGGGGCAGTGAGTCAAGGCACAACACTTAGCGCCGCGGTGCCAGAGCTCAACAGACACACAGACAGTTCGTTCTGTTGCTTCAGCAAGCACGGGGAGCAGGGTGGGGCTGTCCCCTCCAACCACCCGTCGCCAACGGCGCTCTTGGAACACATGGTACGGGAGGCGTGCCGGGGCAAACAGGACCCGGGTAGATTCCACCCCGATGAAGCCCACCCCGCCACTCCTGACACCCTGACCTCGAAACCTCGTACCTGATTCCGCACTGGGATTCTCTGAGCTACATCAGCAGCGATGAGCTGAACTCTGGTCCCCGCCAATGTTTGCCGAACATGTCTCGAATACACTTACGGCCACCCGAATATATCGCCATTCCTCCGCCACCCACAAAAGGAATTGAAAGGAAGGGTTTTTTTCATCACTGACGGCGATACGAAAATAGTGCTGGCACGCCGCGGAGATCCCCTTTCTTCATGAGCTGCGTCCAGCACTTCATCAAGTGGAGAAGATTTGCAGATCTCATCCGCCATGTTGCACCGCCACTTACCTCTAGAAGAAGAGACTCAGCTTCACGAAAACTGCTCTGACGAGTTAGAAAGGGATGTCGACCCGTCTCGTGTAAATGAAAAGAATAACCCCATTTTTTTAATCCCCCCAAAACTGGATCTACGACTCAAATAGTAAGGGCATTAAAGGTATCAAGCTTTGAAAATATTTTGTGCCTGTCACTTTCTCGACAGAAGATGTTCTCGTTTTTTCCATCAGAAAATCCACGCTCGCACGCTTGACTGCATCTTAAAGATAAAAGCGCGCGCTCATGCCAAGAAACACACTAACACGCATCGTCGTGCGCACACACGCGCGATCGCACGCACGCACGCACGCACGCACACATCCCTCAACATAACACAAACCGGAGAGTTTCTGTCACTACTCTCCTTGTGGCGAGAGCTGAGTAAGCACGCTTCACCTCGGAAAATAAATCTTCACAATGCGGCTCGCGTGTTGAAAGCTGAGGCAAGGGGAGGGAGGGGGTGGGGGTGGGGGGGGGTGGGGTGGGGGGCCGCTTCACCTCTGAAAATAAATCTTCACATTGCGGCTCGCGTGTTGAAACCTCAGGCAAGGAGAGGGAGGCCCAAATGAGTGACGAAATTGTGGGGAAATTGAGAATCTTCACAGCACGGAGATTAATCAGCGAAATAAGAGAGCGGCAGCATCATGGACCCCATACGCTAGTGCACAGCGCAGCTAATTGCTAGATGGGTTTACATTCCGACACTACTGCAGCGGGGCGCTGCAGCCCGAACCGAGAAGTTTGCCACAGGACTTGCAACTTGATACATTTGGGGAGGTGCATGATTTGAGAGCAGAGAGCCGTAAAAAGGAGAATGAATTATGAGAAGATGGAGGTTTACAAGACATGAAGATGGTCGTCCTAGTTGTGCGTGTGTGTGTTTGTATGCGTGTGTGTGTGTGTGTGTGTGTGTGTGTGTGTGTTTGTGCGCGCGTGCGAATGTGAATGGGTCGGTAATTTCACAATGGACAAGAAATAGACAATCATATCAATCACGAGGTAGTATCCGAGGGCATCTGCCACTACATCGATCGAGGCGTATCGATTATCTGCCTCCCCTGGCACATTTTATTCTCTAAACACCATCCCATTCAAATTTCATGAGGAAAGATAACATCGAGGTCCAATATCCTCATGCACGTTACTTTATACGACTCTTCATCCCTACACACTGTGGACACAGACAGATGCAGCGTCTGCGAGGTAGTCACACTGATCTTACTGACGACAGCTGGCCAGCACCAGGCGACCCCATATCGGGACTTGTGCACTGCTGCCATCCCTCAGCTAAGCCCTTGGCGCCACAGGAGCCTGGCCACCCGGAATTCACGTTCATAGTACCTGACCCGGGACATCCGATCCACCCTCATTCAACAGGGGGCCCCCAGCTGACAGACCAGTATTCGGGTGTCCCCTTCCCCTCCACCTCTTCTCCTTCCTCACCTCGAACCCCCTGCATGTACCCAACCTACATCCCATAACATCCATTTGTTATTTTTGTTGGCATTTAGATAAAAGGGAACTGCAGCGTTTATCGTACCAGGCATAACTGTCCTTTCTAATTACACGTGACACCAGCGACGTGAGCGTGGCCGCAGCCTTTCATCGAGGAGCCCGTGTAGAAAAGAGGGACGGGCCATCTCGCCTATCCACGGTTAATGGAGCGAGACTTGAGGTGTCTGGTAGCGGGCTCGCGGGCTCTTCAGGAGTCGCTGCACGGCTCACCAGGAGCCAGTGACAACTTCCGACTTTTCATGCCCACAATGGCGAACGTTTCTTCTCCAAATATTTCATCGATGCGCGTACCTGATTTGAGGAGTCCTTTGGAGAAACATTGACAAGAGATAGAACTGTTTGGGCAAGGATGACACGCCACTATATAATCAGGCCATGAGAAAGGATACAGCAAGATTAAGTAAAAGCGCAATTCTCAGACAGGACTGTTGAAGTTTTCCAGATCTAATATCCAAAGTGTTTTTTTTCTCCTAAACATATGTTAAGTTTGAACAACAACAACAGATCAAAATGAGATCAACAGATTTGACCTGATAACAGAATTAGACATGATGGAAGAAGTCGACTCCGTTTCAACACATGTCAATTATCTTCTTAGCAAGAACCCCATATAAGAAAAGCACAACACATTCCACAACGCTCAAGTCCATCAACATTGGCTTGATGGATATAGTGTTCACCGTCAATGCCTGACAATGCAGAAGATGGACTGGACTGCTGCATACGACTGGGACGACAGATTCCTGCGGTGGACAGCCATTTCAGGTGACCCAGGGATTAGTCTATTGAAATGCCTCACTGGTCAACAGTGTCTGGACAGGGGGGCGAAGCGGCCCTCGAGGATGTACATTTCATGGGATTTTTTTTCTCTCTCTCTCTCTCTCTCTCTCTCTCTCTCTCTCTCTCTCTCTCTCTCTCTCTCTCTCTCTCTCTCTCTCTCTCTCTCTCTCTCTCTCCCCCCCCTGGTGCCTGCAACCCCTCCCCCGCGGGCCTGGTATGGAGTTGGGGTTCTGTCATTACAGTGATCGCTAGGGAGCTACGGGTTCAGAGTTGTAACTGCCATCAGTGACACCGGTTCAATAGCTCTCGAATTCCTTAAAATCGGCACTACCGGTGTAAATGAAAGAAGGTTCGCACAATTATAAAAAGTACAACTCTTGAAAAAAAAATCCTTCTTTAAATGGTTCTATTCTCAGTTCCCGAGCTGCCAATACGTTCAGCGCAAACAGGGGCGACACTTGCCAAACACTGCCGCCGTTTCGCGACAAGCGATCCTTTTCCAACAGCTCGCACTCACTAACTCCGCCAGACGGACACTCAGCAACGCCACAGCACGCTCCGCTTGCTGGGGCTATTCTGACGGGGGTACACGAAGATCGGATTACACCGTGGAGGACTTCAAAGCGACGCACGGGAGGGACAGCAAGACAAGACATCTGCTTCTTCTTGGCGCCGCCTCTTCCTAACGCTGTGACATAGGTTAACCAGACTTCAGCCCCAAAGCTATCTAGGGATGACCAACGGGCAGTCCGCTTTCGGACAGTGTGAGCATATCCTTGTGCAAAATGCAATAACAGCTTCGGACAGCTGAGAGACTTGGCCAAGCTCATGGGGCGGGGGCAGGGCGGTTCACGGACGGATTGTTTGATAGTGGAGATTCCCCTCCCCTTCCTTCCCCCTTCCCTCCCCTTAGCTGTCTTCTAAACAGAAGCTTCAACTCTCACCCCACACCATCCCCACATCCCTCCGTCTCCCTCCGTCTCCCTCCATCCCCCTCTATCCCGCAATCCAGCGACCGACTTGACCCTAGAAGTACGCATAAATAGCAGTAAGCCTGACTGACTTGACTCTCTCTCTCTCTCTCTCTCTCTCTCTCTCTCTCTCTCTCTCTCTCTCTCTCTCTCTCTCTCTCTCTCTCTCTCTCTCTCTCTCTCTCTCTCTCTCTCTCTCTCTCTGTCACACACGCGCGCGCGCGCGCGCGCGCACATACACACGCAAGCTCGCACGCACAAAGTACATGCTTGCGCACTCGGGCAACTCATTCTACTGAAATAGTGTTTTGCAAACTTGATAGAAGCAACAAGCAACGGGGTGGTTTTTTTTGTTACTTTGATGTGCTTGTTTTCTTTTCGATGTACCCGTTTTCCTCGTTTCCCTGAACGCCCAACATTCACAGATACCCATTCCACGTGATTCTGAGTGATGGGCGGGAAAAATTATGTGGCTTAAATGTACATTACAGCTGAAGCTGTAACCATTTCGAAGTGCGATTCCGAAGACGCAGGACCAATATACAACGAAACGATCTTCCCGCAAAATCTGAGCACAAGAACAGAAACTATTCGAAAAACCTGCAATAATTTATGGGGAAAACAAAGGCGGGCGGGAAATCCTAGCAAAGCCCAGTGACTGATGGGGCCAGGCAGAGGCCCAGTGCAGTGACGTATGGCATAGACGGCCTACTTCACTGTCGCATTTCGCACCTCCTCCTGAGACCAGCCTTCTCTGGCTCAGTGACTGATGGGGCCAGGCAGAGGCCCAGTGCAGTGACGTATGGCATGGCCTCCTTCACTGTCGCATTTCGCACCTCCTCCTGAGACCAGCCTTCTCTGGCTCAGTGACTGATGGGGCCAGGCAGAGGCCCAGTGCAGTGACGTATGGCATAGACGGCCTACTTCACTGTCGCATTTCGCACCTCCTCCTGAGACCAGCCTTCTCTGGCTCAGTGATAAAGAGCCAACACCGATTTTTGGCGTTTATAATGTGTACAACGACTTGGCGTGGTTGATTTATTTCATAATTGCTTTCACTTTTGTTGTATTCACTTTGAGGAACAGACTACGTGTGTAGATTACTAAGCCAAAAACGAGACTTTACTGCATAGATCGGCAATCAAAAGAGCAAGTGAAGATACCTTTCCAAAGGAATTTTCAAACACATGTACTTCAGTCTTTTCCACGTATGCATACTACAACCTCAACATGCGTACTGGCTATGTTCACTTCCGCTCGGTAAACACAAGAGAACGCTGGTAAGTGATTCGGTTCTCTCTCTCTCTCTCTCTCTCTCTCTCTCTCTCTCTCTCTCTCTCTCTCTCTCTCTCTCTCTCTCACACACACACACACACACACACACACACACACACACACACACACACACACGCGCGCGCGCGCACACACACACACACACAAACACACACACACACACACACACACACACCGCATCTCGTTTCTCTTCTCCGCCCTGAAATATTCCCGCTGTCTACACCAGACAATGAAACCAACAAGACAACAGTCATCAACACAGTGCTAATCTGCCACAGATACTGCCATAGAGCACACTATAGATTCGTGATGACGACGACAGTTCCTCAAGGTCGGTTTGGACAGGCATTGACGGAGACGGGTCTGTGAGATGAGGCTGGGTGACAAACTGTCCGACAATGAGCCGGTTTTTCACAGGGTCCCAGAAGCGCGTGTCCAGATCTACAGCCACTGCATCTGTCACATTTATGACGGACACTGTGCTGCCCAGGGCTAAGAGAGGCGACAAAAAAGATGGGCAGGGTAGGCAGGAGAGTTTATGTGGCGGGTAATGGAGCTAGATGCGTGTCCATTTATCTTGCTGCCTTCACAGTCCCCCATATCAAAGGGGTGGAGATCACCGACAAGAATGCCTTGACTGAGCTCCGTCCCTTACGTCCACTTAATGACAGCTGTGAATTTCCCCTCCTTGGGGGTGGTGGGGGGGGGGGGGGGGGGGGGGCTGGGCGTGACCAAAAGGTTTTAGTCAGAATGAATAGGGTGGGTGATTCAGCAGAAACTCACAAGGGACTCGCGCGCGCGCGCAGAATATTACAATAACTTCGAACGTGTTCACAGTTCCACGTACAGATCCTACGACAACACTGCTGCGTGAGCCAGTACAGCACCGTGAATGGAGCTCACTAACCTTCGCCTCCAGTAAGACACTTCGATTTGAACTTTTAAAAACTTTGCCTCCAGTGAGGCACTGTGAATGGAACTCACAAAACTTTGCCTAAGTAAGGCATTGTAAATGGAACTTACAAAATATTGCCTCCAGTAAGACACTGTGAATGGAACTCACAAAAGTTTGCCTAAGTAAGGCATTGTGAATGGAACTTACAAAATATTGCCTCCAGTAAGACGCTGTGAAATGCATTCACTAAACATTGATTCCAGCAAGACACTGCGAATAGGGCTCACAAAACATTGCCTCCAGTAAGACACTGTGAATGGAACTCACAAGACATTGCTTCCAGTAAGACTCTGTTGTACTTAGAGCTCACGAAACATTGCCTCCAGTAAGGCTTTCTCTCAATGGAACTCTCACAACACAGCAGCACAACCACAGCAAGACGAACCCCTTCACTTCATGGCAGAGCTCTCGGCCTGCAAAACCTCAATCCTAACCCCATATGCCTACCCGGTATTGTGCCTACACGCCCACCCGGTACTGTACCTACACCCCTACTCGGTATTGTGCCTACACGCCCACCCGGTACTGTACCTACACCCCTACTCGGTATTGTGCCTACACGCCCACCCGGTACTGTACCTACACCCCTACTCGGTATTGTACCTACACGCCTACCTGGGTGTAGAAAGTCAACAAGACCAGCTACCGAAAACTGGGCCCTCCTTAGCCCTCCCAGTGCTTTGAGGAACAAGAGCAAGACTGACATTTGTCCTCCCCTGCTTTCCCTTCAGTGCTTGGTAAATACGGTAATGAGGACTGGAAAAGTAAGCAAGGATGATCTGAGTCGACTCATCATGTTCCCGTTGACCATGGCTTTCAGCAGCAATTGTTCACTGTTCCCACTTGTATGGGCGAGAACGATGACACCATTTGCATGATCAAGATTTGGTGAACGGAACAAGATCTGAGAGAACGTTCTTGTCCTCGCAGTTTAAAGTAGTTTTTAAAAAGTATATACATATATAAATATTAAAAGTTAAATTCTATGGGGTTTTCCACGAAATTTTTATTTTCAATTTCGCAACGTCGATACTGAATATAGATGAAATGACCATGATTGTCGTTGCTATAGTCCCCTGATACGCAAGATCAAAATTTCAACTCAAACATTTCACTATTGATGTAAGTTCGTGTGGAGGGAGGGCGCTCTGATTTGGGGGGGGGGAGGGGGGGGGGAGGGGGGGGAGGGGGGGGGGGGGAGGGGGGGGGGAGGGGGGGGAGGGGGGGGGGAGATGGCCACTGACACCTAACAGGACCCCTACATAAGTCTGTGTACACACTGGGCCGCGATTCGGAAACAGTGAGGGCAATCTTGCCTAAGATTGCCCAAGTCAGGTTGTGCGTGCCAAAGCCGCGGGCACTCTGTATGGATGGAATTAACCCAGATACCGAACCGCCAAAACCATCGCCCTCTATCGCACCGCTGTGACGCCTGGACTCCACAGACAATACAAGCATTCAATCGCTGCCTCGACATACGGACGACCATGCAATGGCCATCAGCGCCAGGGAGGCCAAGAAATACGGGGGACTTCGTGGCGATCCAAGAACTCAGCCCAAAGTAGAGCGGCCGATACCGGGCCGGCTCTGCATGGAAGCGTTTCTCGCGGAAGGCGTCACAGAGGTTTCTGGAGGGCCTGAGATAAACATCTCTCTCGTAGAGCAGTTCTTGCCTTCACCAACCACCCCACCCTTATCCTTGCCCTAACCCCCACCTCCTACCCACCCCCAAACCGTGGCACAGATAAACACACTCCCATACATGCGCGGGCGCACACATGTTCACACACATATTCACATACACACACACTCGCCATGTACTCACGCAAACACGTACACATGCGCGCGTACACGTACACACACACACACAATTCACCCACTCACCCACCCCCAGTTGTCCTACAAGGAAGTCACTATTCCAAAGGGCGTAAGTCGAGGAAAATGACGGAGGAGTTTTCACCATGTGTGCCCATGACCGCTAGAAGCAGTATCATTGTATACCTTGTACAACTTCTGTAGAATATACATTTCTTTAATTCCGACAAAATATGACATACATGTACACTAACGCATATGGTCCATATGCTACAAAGGGAACGGGGATGGGGAGAAGACGACCGGAGAGTGGGAGGGGGAAAGCTGGGTGGGAGAGTGTTATTTCTTAACAGGCAAGCCAAAGGGAGTAAGTACAAGAGGTAGCTGTGATTTTTGGCAAGCTTTCAAGTCGGTAGGCACTGTGGCTTGACTCATTGTAGGTCACTTTGCTTTGGTATAAACACACACAATACCAGGGGTACTGAAGGAGAAAGAGAGGAAGGAGAAAAAGAGGGGGGGAAAACGAGGGGGGTGGGGATGGGGGTGGGGTGTTTGAGAGAGAGGGAGAGTGAAGGAGGGGAAAGGTGGGACAAAGGGGGTAGAGAGAAGGCTCAAATATGCAGGCAGCAGCGAAGTCTTGAAGACACAACGAGGTCAAGTTACTGCAACTCCAAGTGACCATATGGTTTAAGATAGTAAGCGTAAAGTAAAAACAGCAAATAATTTGTTCTAATTCATTGAAAACTTGAGTTGACTGAACAGAAATCCCTTCCTGACAGTCATATGTCTCTTCTTTATTGCTGCAAAGCCAGTTGTTTTGCAAGCTGTGGCGGTGCCATGTTGTCAGAGCAGTACGAAGACATCAATGTGTTCTGTGAAAATCAGGGGCAGTCTTGTGTTACAGCTTTAACAGTATTGGCTTCCCATAAGGTCCTCCGCTGGACTGTGAACCAGATACAAACAAAAAGGCCTCCCTTGGTCTTCAAGTACACACACTTCTTTCCAGCATAGTTGAAGCTTCACACTTCTGTCTCCATCAACGAATTCCACGCCAGTGACACAATGGGAATCTCTTCAGTCGAGGTGACTCACGTCAAAGAAACGTTCAACAAGAACAAAATTCCTATTCATTTGAGACAAAACACCAAGACATAAGAAACATTTCAGCCCAGTAAGGGAAACAGCATGCGTTTGCTGCTACAAGGAGAGTGAGGCCCCGTTTGCTGCTACAAGGAGAGTGAGGCCCCGTTTGCTGCTACAAGGAGAGTGAGGCCCTGTAGAGATAAGACAAAAGGCAACAAAGGAAGGAGTGTAGTGTCACACCCTAGTACCCACTGGCCGTAGAGGATTGGACTGGTCAGCCGGGCTCAGTGACGACACACTCATTCAGAAATGAAGACGACCACACACTCACGCAACTTCAACAGCACTGACCATATTATTTGGAGAACAAGAAGGGCAAAGCCCATACGACTCACATGCTTGACCTTGACCTTTACATGACCTTGACCTTCAGATGACCTTCAAGGTCAAGGTCAAACGACTAAACATAGCAATGACATCAAACACTAAGAAATGCTTTACACATTTTTCCTACCAAAATACATGTCAAGGTCATCCAAGGTCATGCAACACAAAGCTGTTAATTCAAGACATAGGAAGCACAATGGTGCTTATTGGCACTTTCTACCATGAGATATAGTCACTTTTAGTGGTTCACTACCCCATTTTGGTCACATTTCATAAGGGTCAAAGTGACCTTGACCTTGATGATATGTGAACAAATGTGTCTCATGATGAAAGTATAACATGTGCCCCACATAATTGTTAAGTTTGAAACAGTTATCTTCCATAGTTCAGGGTCAAGGTCACTTCAAAATATGTATACAATCCAACTTTGAAGAGCTCCTGTGACCTTGACCTTGAAGCAAGGTCAACCAAACTGGTATCAAAAGATAGGGCTTGCTTTGACCTATATACCACTTGTAGCTAAGGTCGCCATTCTCAATAACGTGGGAGAAAATTGGGAAAATGTGAAAAATGACTGTTTTTGAGACCACATTAATGGCTCCTGTGACCTTGACCTTGAAGCAAGGTCAAGTCACTATGTATGTTTTTTGAGGCCTTGTCATCATACACCATCATGCCACATTTGGTGTTGATAGACTTAATAGTCTTCGAGAAAAATCCAACGTTTAAGTTTTTTTACGCCCGGACGCCCGGACGCCCGGACGGACGGACGGACGGACGACACGGCTGAGTACATAGACTCACTTTTGCTTCGCATGTGAGTCAAAAATGCTCTACTGAACAGTGACTACAGGAACATCTTCTGTTTCTTGGACTTCTTCGACGTACATGAGACGAAATTATATTCTTTTGGTCTGTTGCATACCACACACAGGAGAGAAAAAAATTCATGTCAAACTTTGTCTCATGAAAAGCATAATAAATGTGATGAGTGTGTAAACGCATCAATCACTACCCGAATACCCATGTACATTGGTAGATTACCATCAGTAGAAGATGCCATGCAAACGCTTTTTAGGTGCTTGGCTCGTTTTTTATAAATTGCACTCAACTTTTGATTTAAAGAAATTTGTTACTGCAGAGAATGCATGATTTTGTTGATCACATTTCTATTCTGAAGATAAGAAACCAGGGCAGTCCATGAGGGCCAACAGGCAAAAGCACTCCAACTCTGAAGTCCATGACATGTTGACTTACTCCAATAAGGTCAAGTCCTACAAGGCCAATTAGGAGTGTAGCAGTTCCTCACCCTTGTCCAGTGTGCCATGTCCAATTCCTCCCCCTACTCCCTTCCCTTCACTAACCTCTTCCCAACCCTCAACCCCCACCCACTTCCCTCCTTATCCCTCTCACCACACCCATAGCTTTCCTGAGGCTGGGTCCATTCATGAATACATCCAGAAGAAATCCAGCACCTATTCTGACCATATCCATATGGGATCAACACTAAACCCACCTGGAATTTCTTTATGTTATATGAGAACAGACACATTTCAGCTGATAGCTAATCCATGAAATGAGAGATCCCTGTGAATGGCTCTAGGTATGGTATTGTTCTTTTAGGATAATGTAGAATGTACAAGTAAACTTGTTTAAAAGAACTAGTTGTTTTCATAACACAAGGAATGATATGCTGCAGGTTTCAGGTAAATGACAGGGCAAACAAATCCACAAGCTGTTTACCTCCATCTGTGAGGAAACCCTTATCCCTGGATTAATCTACATGGCATTAAAGAGCAGAAGACTCTTCAATCTACCTATGCACACTTCATAGCCACTGAGGAAGAGGAACCAGACGAATTGCACAAACATAAGACTTCACTCTACATGTATGAGCATTTTTCTTGTTCAGAAAGAAAGAAAAGGCCAATCTATCCACATTCCAGCTACTCCACACTTACTCCTAATCATGCTTGGTGACTTTGCGCAGGCAAAGTTCAAAGGGTGCCTTGATGGAAGTAGAGACACCAGGTGTGACAAACATGCTGGAATCTGAAATCTAGTGCAGCAGCCTGCTATGTGTTTCATCCAGTCAAACACAGTACTGTGCCCACATTCCCAGTGCTATTCAGTAGAATTAGACAACAGACATAACGCTGAAAACCTAATACAATTCATACAGATGAGTGATCTGGGTTGTAGGAGGTGAAGACATGCTTATGGAGGCAGACAGAATGGAAAAAAAGTGAATGGATTGAAAAGTTACATTCATGGCTGGATAGTTTTGAGTTTGAATGGATCGATTGATACAGATAGGTAAATAGATGTTGAAAGGTATATCTAAGTCACAAGATGAGAGAAAGCATATAAGGATGATGAATGGAAGAAGACGTTGAATCTCCAACCTTCAAATACCATGAGAAACACATCTAAACCCAACAAGAACAGAAGACCACTAACTTTCTGAAAAATGAATACACCAAGAGCTATTCTTCAACCCTGTAGCAGAGACCTCACACAAAGATATAGGTCAACAAGACCAAAATACAGCAAAGAAATTCTACAGTCTGGTGCCATGAAAGAAAAAAGTTTCAATCCTTCAAATCACAGACCTGTTCCTCGAGTTCGGCCTGCAACAACATGATCATGCACAGTTCATTGTTACAGACTGCAACAGAGGCTCTCACAGACAGGAAGGAAGGACAAGAAGGACAGAATAAAGAAAAGGGTGAGTTCTTTTTTATATAAAAGAAAGGATGTGAACATGAAAAGAACATGCGCACTCTTACACTGACACACACATGAGCACTCATGTGCATGCACGCGCGCACGCACACACACACACACACACACACACACACACACACACACACACTCCAGACATTCTCAATCCTTTTAAGGTTTGGATGTTTCCTCAAACATTCAGACATTCTGAGCATACATCAGTGATGTATACACTGGCCATTCAAGTTAAGTGTGGGCAAATGAAAGCTGTGTACAGTCTGGGGCTGAGAGCATCTTATTAACTCAAGGATGCTTATTTTGAGACTGGAGTGAGTTTAAGGACAAATTAACAGGCTCATCCACACACAGGTCAGTGGAATAGTGGGGCAATGTGTGAGGATAGGAGTGAAAGAACAGAGAGGAGTATGCAGGGATGAAGATGAAAGGAGGAGCTGCAAGAGGGATATGTGGAAGGACAAGTTCAAGATAAATGTAGTGAAGACATTAGAGATGGGAGCAAATGAGAAAGAAAAGATAAAGGAAGAATAAAGCAAAAAAAGGAAAGAGGGAGGGGAGGGAGCAAAGCAAATGTAATAATCAGGCAAGGGAGGCCTACGAGATGCCAGGACAGTGCGTCAATAATGACCAACCACATAGCAGCACATCTATCCCACCCTCATCAACAACCACAGCTCTCCCCTCACTCTGGTCATCTTGAAGGAAGGTCACATGATACAATAATTAAGGAAAATAAGTCCAGATTTTCAATGTGTCCTCTTCTTACAGGCACTGCCTTTTCAAATAGGTCAAGCCCGCAATTCATGCCTACACGAATTGTCTCCCCTGAACAACCATCAAGTGTTCTTACTCCTTCAAGTATGCGGTCTCACTGGGAATCACATCACATGATATACACATGTTTTTGGAGAGAGAGAGAGAGAGAGAGAGAGAGAGAGAGAGAGAGAGAGAGAGAGAGAGAGAGAGAGAGAGAGAGAGAGAGAGATCTTCACATAATAACCACAGCTTGCTCTGCATAACACTCTCATGTACAAGGCAAACTACAACACAAAGAACAAAAGGCCACCTACAACAGAGCAGATGGTAGTATCCTGCTAACACTACTGAAAACATTCACTTATACATTCAGCTGTCTGTTCATTCATCCGTCCATCCATTCATTCATCTATCCATCCAGACACAGAACTCTACAATCACATCACCTCATGTGCATTTGTCTTGCATGCAATCTCGAAGATTTCTGAATCATAAATCCAAAAAAATCTGTCCTACCTAGATCAGCTGTAGGCAGCATATTTCCAGAGGCTTTTAGCTCATCAAACTTGGCATAGATCTGGTTCAGTCTGAAAAAGCAAAGTTGTATGTGACATTATGTGATAGCCATAAACTCTGTGATGAACATAACAAGCTCTAATAAGCCAATACTAAAATACATGTCCCTGTGATAGCCATAAACCCTGTGATGAACATAACAAGCTCTAATAAGCCAATACTAAAATACATGTCCCTGTGATAGCCATAAACTCTGTGATGAACATAACAAGCTCTAATAAGCCAATACTAAAATAAATTTTTGTCCCTGGATGCAAATTCACTGCAATCAATCGTAGTTTCAGTCCACTGAATTTTAATAACACAGTAATGATACAATAAATTTAATTTTCATTAGGTGCATATTTTAAATGACTTTTGGCAGTCCACTTGTGACAGAGTACACAGGCAAAATGGGTAGAAAAATATATCCTATTGGCCAAAACCAAATCATTTGCTCAGTGCAAACATTTACACAGATTATGACACTGCTATAACAGGCATGTCTCATCAAGCTTAAAATTTACCCAAGTAATCAAAAAAGGCACACACCAGGATAGGGTGACTCCACAGGAGGCCTGCAGCCCGTTACTCACCTCTGCTGTGTAATGCCTTTGCGGGTCAGGTCCACACGAACCTTCTCCCCAACATGGCGGTAGATCTCCGCCAAGGTGTTCACAGCCGCCTCTCGCACCTGAAGCAGGCCAGGCGAGTCCAATATTGACACACAGCAGCAGCAGCAGCAACAGCCCACATCTTCCATAATTAGAGAGCCTGCCCCCTAAGTCCGCATCCTCCATAATGAGAGGCGACTGCACCCCATGTCCACATAGGCCTGCCCTTCCCTGATGCCATGCTGGACAAACACCGTCAACCCCTTGCTCTTTTCGACGCGTCCCCAACCCTAGACCTTTTCAGGGGAGGCTACTCCCTCACTCCTGTCCCTATAAGAGGATGTTAGCCCACTCTCATGAAAAGAATGACAAATTCAAGAGGGATGGAAAGGAGGGGGATTAGGAATGTGAGGAATTTTTGCTGCATGCAGCACAATCTAAATGTCAAATGCCTTGTTTAGAACTGCATCTATACACATGGTGAATAAATGATTCCGGGGAAAGCAAATATCAATAGTTTCTCATAATGTGTACCACGTGTCTTCCAAATGTAAAAAAAAATACTCATTTCCATTTCTTGAAACCTGAATGATTTACTGATTTCCTTGAATTTCAGGCTTAGGAGAAATGTGACAAAATGAATTTCATGTGCTTTTACACCAACCAGCATAGAGCCACAAACTAATTATTCTTTAAAGACAAAATATTGTTTATCTTGTTTTCTCTCAAAAAATATCTCTCATGATTCAATCTCCAACTTTGATTCTCAGACATCATCTTTAGGGAAGGGATACATCAGGGATTGCCAGTCAATAATCATGTTTGTACCAGTTGACTTTTCTGAAATTACAAGTCATGTCAAGTCTGCAAAACATAGATCTGAAGCAAATTTTCTCCTTGATTTTTTTTTTCTTGGTTGTGACAATGAATAAAATTTCTTACTCATGATTGATTTGGACATGTAGAATCATGTTACAGCAACTAGGTTTCTTTTGTTTTTCTCTCTCTTTCTTGAAATTGTCATGTCATGCAGTATTAGAAGCTGGGCACATGCCGGGAAATTTAGCAGACCTCTACAGACTGATAAAGCATATGCAGAGAGCCAAGTACAGAGCACATTACCATTTTGGGAAAGACTACCATGTATATTAGTTACTGCCAAATTCCATAAGTATCAACAATAAATAATATTTCAATGCAATCATGCTTGCTTCAGCTACCCTTACATTGTGTCAAAACTCAATTAGCAGGCTGAGTGCATTAGAAAACTATCTCTAAATAAAATTCTGATGTTGTTGTTGTTGTGGTTGATAAGCCACTTCAAACACACATCCTTTAATGGCACCAGACAATCTGAATTCCCTCCACAGGCCTTGCATCCAAATAAACTTAGGCATTAGTGTATTCCTGCTCTCCTAAATTCATATCCCACATCTCTTACTGATCAAATTCTTTTCATCAAACATTGTCAGCAGTACGTCATCCTCATTGCATCATGGGACACAGTGTCCCTGCCAATGGCTGTAGTGATGTCTTTACTGTCCTACCTGACTGTTTTGGTCGTCCAGCAGCTTGCAGATGGAAGGCACAACTTTGGACAGCTGCAGGCTGCGAGCTCCATACCTGAGATCATGAAAATAGTTCATTGACAACAAATAAACAAGCAAATAAACACACAAATGGTCATACCCATTAGCACCAAACGCTGCTTTGTGCCTACTACAAAGATGTTTCTAAATTGATTCATACTTCCAACTCCCTCTTACAAATTTGCTATTCTATTTTTCTGCTTTTACTTATTATAATTCTTTAAAAATAAAATACATAAATGATAGATCACAGGGGCACGTTTTCGTTATTTCTAAAGAAAAATACATTTCACCATGTCAAAGTTGCCAACCACTCTGATCAAATCCGAAATGCCAGGCTCAACTACTACAGTAGGCCATGCACTGAACAAAGGGGAATAACTCTGTGGTCCTTAACATGACAAATACCAGCGTTGGGACACTGGCAGAAAATCAATGTTTCTCCTTACTTTGCTAGTGCTGACCTTTCCTTCACCCTGTTTACTGCCATTCAGGCTGAGAGGGAAGCAATGAGGATCTATTTTACCACTGCTGGGGCCATCTTACTAGGGAAGAAGACAGCATCTGTTCTACCATTGCTTGAGCCATCTTACTACTACAGCACCTGATGAAAATTTAATATAAGGGTCCCAATGAGGGAATCTTGGAATGAAACACGGTATTCTTATCAACATCTTATATTGCTCAGAATCCTACAACCTGCAGAATATTTCAGTTGTCAATCTGAACCTTCTTCTTCAAATAGCCTGTTTCACATGACCACATAACTGAATATCCATTTACTAAATTTCAGACATCATTCAGAAATGTAGGCATACTACATCACATTAATTCCCTCTGAACAAACTTAGATTTTTTTTCTAGGGACACTTATCTGAATTTTACAGGTTACAAGTGAACACACACACATTTTCCTCACGAAATGAATAAGCTGGGATGGCATGGCCAAATTAACTATGACAGCACTGCAACTTCAAGAGCTAAAATGTATATTTCCATTCCACAACTCACGTGTTGAGGGTGTTCTGGAGGCAGATGAGGATTCCTTCCCTCACATGCCACAGCTTGTGTGTGAAGGCCCCCACCATCCGCTCAAAGACATACTGCAAAAGAGTACAAATATGAGTAAAATTTGTATTCCCAAAATCATCCATGCAAAAAAATCTCAATAACTTGTCTAAAGTTCCTTTTTCACTAATGCCTTTAAGCTTTTTCTTCTTTGTTTTTTGTGTGTGTTTTTTAAATGGGGAAAACCTGTACAAAAATAATGTGTTTAAGAATACAAGAGATCTGAACACTACAATTGCGTTGTTTGTTGTGGATGGGTAGGTGGGTGGGTGGGTGGGTGGATGGATGGATGGATGGATGGATGGATGGATGGATGGATGGAAGTTTTACAACCTATCAGCCTTTGTAGGCTACGTAAGGCCATTGATCATGAAAATCACTAGAACAGTTTAGAGCAAACGCGAATAAGTCACGGTGTCCCTATTTATTTGCCTCTTACAAATCTCGAAGGGAGGCGCGGTGGGTCAATTCTTAAACCCCAGAACCCACAGAGGGATTGTTTGTTGTGGACACCTATGTCTCTTTTACATCCTGACACCAGATTTCTGCCTTAAAGATCATAAAGGCACAAATAAAACAATGAGCAACAAATTTTCTTTGGTTAGGTTGTAATTGTAGGATACTTTTGAATATTCACCATTAAAGATTTAAAAAATTATTATAAAATTGAACACATACATAACAAAGAATTAATGTAGATGTGCCATCCAAAGTTTCCTGCAGCATGTTCTATCACTAGAGCCAGATGTTATGAACTGCTTGGGTCAACATGCATCCCTGGGTCAATAAAGAGGAGTTATTTCACAGAGGAAGTTAATCATGGAAGGGAAGGGTGACATCATGGCACTGATGAGTCAGTGCAGGGAAATCAATACCAGGACAGCAGGCACTGACTGATGAACTATGGCAGTGGCCCATCTGTGGTGAGGAGGCAACTCTACACTGCACTGCAGACCTAAACATCAATGGCTACATTTCAACACACAGTGAACAACACCACAGTACAGAAACCAATACTTCCCTTGGGGATGAAGGCCATACAGCAATGCACTACACATGGATCATATAACACTACACACCAACTACTACATACTACATTTTACTTATTCTTTTTTCTTTTATTTCTTGGGGGGAGAGAGAGACACACACACAGAGAAGGAGGAGGCAGGTGGCATAACTTTTATAAACAGTTGCTGTGCCCAGAGAGGAGGCAGGCAGCAGCAGTTTCAGCAACAGCTGTTCTGCTCCAGAACACAATACACAAACATTCTACAGGACTACACGCAAGAATACGCAAGGACACACGGCACACTACACACCTGGGGGGAGGAGGCAGGCAGCATCAGTTTCAGCAACAGCTGTTGTGCCTGGTCTCGCACCTGCAAAGGGACCCAACTCTGTCAGCCACAATCAGGCAGGCAAAGGACATGTATATCAAAATCTAAGACGAGCTTCCATTCTGGCTCAGTCTCACATGTACATTCATACAAATACAAAATTTATCAATATTTCAAATTCAAGTTGAGCATGGTTTAAAATGCATTGGAATATAGCTTATCAATAATTTAGAGGAAATGATATAAATTTTTTCTTAAAAAATCTGGAAGGTTTCAAAAAGATGTGTTGTAATGACGATATGGGTAATTGATTTCTGTTTCCCTTTCTTTCTCTGAAACTAATTTTACATGCAATCAAAATAACCAGATAACTTTTACAATTGTTAATAGCAAGAAAACCTCATTTCAAAAAAATTTACATAACAATCTGTGAAAAATTATGTTAGTCAGTACCATATTCACAACAGGAAAAAAGTGCAAAAGACCAAGATCGAGCTGAATGTTGAGTCCAATGCAAGTTACACCATGTCATACTCTCATTTCCATAGAGAGAAATACATGGCAAGACTTGTGACAAACTCAGTCAGAAAGTCCATTTCAACCCACCTGATCTTTGGGACATATCAAACTGAATGTCAAAGCCGATGCAAGTTACACCAAGTCATCCTCTCATTTCCATAGTGAGAAATACATGACAAGACTTGTGACACTCTCAAACAGTCCATTTCAACTCATTTCCATAGTGAGAAATACATGACAAGACTTGTGACACTCTCAAACAGTCCATTTCAACTCATTTCCATAGTGAGAAATACATGACAAGACTTGTGACACACTCAAACAGTCCATTTCAACTCATTTCCATAGTGAGAAATACATGACAAGACTTGTGACACACTCAAACAGTCCATTTCAACTCATTTCCATAGTGAGAAATACATGACAAGACTTGTGACACACTCAAACAGTCCATTTCAACTCATTTCCATAGTGAGAAATACATGACAAGACTTGTGACACACTCAAACAGTCCATTTCAACTCATTTCCATAGTGAGAAATACATGACAAGACTTGTGACACTCTCAAACAGTCCATTTCAACTCATTTCCATAGTGAGAAATACATGACAAGACTTGTGACACTCTCAAACAGTCCATTTCAACTCATTTCCATAGTGAGAAATACATGACAAGACTTGTGACACTCTCAAACAGTCCATTTCAACTCATTTCCATAGTGAGAAATACATGACAAGACTTGTGACACTCTCAAACAGTCCATTTCAACTCATTTCCATAGTGAGAAATACATGACAAGACTTGTGACACTCTCAAACAGTCCATTTCAACTCATTTCCATAGTGAGAAATACATGACAAGACTTGTGACACTCTCAAACAGTCCATTTCAACTCATTTCCATAGTGAGAAATACATGACAAGACTTGTGACACTCTCAAACAGTCCATTTCAACTCATTTCCATAGTGAGAAATACATGACAAGACTTGTGACACTCTCAAACAGTCCATTTCAACTCATTTCCATAGTGAGAAATACATGACAAGACTTGTGACACTCTCAAACAGTCCATTTCAACTCATTTCCATAGTGAGAAATACATGACAAGACTTGTGACACTCTCAAACAGTCCATTTCAACTCATTTCCATAGTGAGAAATACATGACAAGACTTGTGACACACTCAAGACTTGTGACACTCTCAAGACTTGTGACACACTCAAACAGTCCATTTCAACTCATTTCCATAGTGAGAAATACATGACAAGACTTGTGACACTCTCAAACAGTCCATTTCAACTCATTTCCATAGTGAGAAATACATGACAAGACTTGTGACACTCTCAAGACTTGTGACACTCTCAAACAGTCCATTTCAACGCACCTGATCTTTGGCATCACCCAGTCTGTCCACAACTGCTGGCAGCACTGCAGCAGAAAAAAGATGGCACCAGTCACATTTTCTGACACTGCTTGGATGGATTACTGAAATTACCTCTACTGTAAAGTACAACTAACTTTATACAGGACTCACTTGGTGTAACTAGTATGTGCACAAATGTTCTGTGGCAATCTTTCAGTTATACATGTCATTTCAAGGGTTATTTTTGTTAGGGTATTTTAACAGAAATTAAGTGCAACAATGTACTTTCAGCCACCTTTATTTCTCCTGATAAGTTCAGCATGAAGAACACACACACACACACACACACACACGCACACAGACACACACACACAGACACACACACACACACACACACACACACACAAGAATGCCCACACAAGCATACACACACACACATACGCATACACTCACACACATACACACATACCTGCACACGGGACCACATGCATATGCACACACACACACACACACACACACACACACACACACACACAGTCACACACACACAGTCACAAAACACAATGCCTCTCCCTAAATCATCTACTAGAAGTCCTCATTTCCAAAATTGCTATGATCAAGCCTCAGTTTTTCCTAACAAAAATTTTTAGTGGCAGCGCCGCACAAAAGTGCGATCTAACATGCAAAACAGCCAAACTTGACGATTTTCACGGGGGCTGTGTTTGGCTTACACAAGTACTACAGATGTGTAACTTACACTGAAATAAAGAACTTTCTTTCTTCTTTCAATTGAATACATGTATGTTTATCATTAAAGCATTAGTGATTTAAAGCGCCACACCAAAATATAGTGATATAGTGAAGCCGCGCGATTGTGAAAATCCCGCTTTTCCAGCCGAGGCGGTAACCGGTGAGTTTTATGGTACTCTGTTTACTCGCCTGGCGAATTTGGGACAGACATCGCACAATGCTATATTTGGTATCAATGTACACACAATTAAGTAATAAATCGAATGATACCAAAATCCGTCCATATCTCTAAAGTATAATAAACTCCTAAAAACGAAAAAATCACGAAAGTGTCCGACATTTTGTGAAATTACATCAAGAAGCTCTGCTTTGACAACCGCAATCTTTAGGGTCAGATGAAAGAATTTTATTACCTTTAGGAATGACGTATTGGTTTTAGGTTGGCTAGTATGTCCCAAATTCGCCCGGCCTTCAAACCTAGATACCCTATTTTCATGGCGGCTTCCAAGATGTCGATTTCAACGAATTCTGAATTTGAAATGATGCGATCTACTCGACGTTCTCGGTGAGTAAAATGAAGCGAAATTTACCTTGTTGGTTCTTTACTATTGTTGTATCATATAACCTCTGCTTCAGCGAATAGTGGAGAACAAAACCACAGCCCAGTTCTAAATCTGTAAGTACTACAAACGCAAACTTGTGGAAACTCACAATGCCAAGCAGTTGGAGTCCCTGCAGACAGCTGCCATTACCAAGTTTGGAGCCTATAAGTTTGGAGCCTGCGGCACTACCATCTAGATTTCTTTTCATGGATTTATTTTTATGCAGGCGCCTGCGGCGCCTTTACATGGCCTTGTTTACTGACCAATTTGGTCACATTTCATACAGGTCAAAGTGACCTTGACCTTGATGATATGTGACCAAATGTGGCTCATGATGAAAGTATGTCATGTGCCCCACACAATTATGAAGTTTGAAACAGTTATCTTTCATAGTTCAGGGTCAAGGTCACTTCACAATATGTATACAATCCAACTTTGAAGAGCTCCTGTGACCTTGACCTTGAAGCAAGGTCAACCAAACTGGTATCAAAAGATAGAGCTTACTTTGCCCTATATACCAAATATAGGTCAGGTATCCAACGTCAAAAACTTCAGAGAAAATTGGGAAAATGTGAAAAATGGCTGTTTTTAGACAACATTTATGGCCCCTGCGACCTTGACCTTGAAGCAAGGTCGAGTCACTGTGTATGTTTCTTGAGGCCTTGTCATCATACACCATCATGCCACATTTGGTGTTAATAGATTTAATAGTGTCCGAGAAAAGTCAAACGTTAAAGTTGTGTTTTTTTACGGACGACAGGACGCCCGGACGCCCGCCCAGACGGACGACACGGGTGAGTACATAGACTCACTTTTGCTTTGCATGTGAGTCAAAAAGCCACACACACACAGAGAGAGAGAGAGAGAGAGAGAGAGAGAGAGAGAGAGAGAGAGAGAGAGAGAGAGAGAGAGAGAGAGAGAGAGAGAGAGAGAGAGAGAGAGAGAGAGAGAGAGAGAGAGTTTGCAAAAGAATAGGCATCCACTTAATTTTTTTTCATTATAGATAATGCAATGGTCTGATTGCAGTGCAGCTGAAAATCAATTGAAGACCTGTCTGTTGTGATAATTAGAAGAATAGACATTTCATCAGGGCATCTGACATTCACGAATCCAAGAGGATATACATTTATGTGCATCCTTTTTTCTATACAGAGACGAAATAAAAGGGTCGGATCATGCTTTTTCACATACTCGTACATTAATCCTTCTGATCAACACAATTTTCATCATCAACACCATCATTTCACCACCACCACCACCACCCCATCATCATCATCTCTACCCCCACAACCACCATCACAATCACCATCACCATTCCACAAAGTCCATTTAGAAAAAGCTTGAGAGACACAAGAAGGGTTTATTCCACACCTTGCAAGGCATCCTGAGAGGACAGAGGAGTGACTGCAAGCACCTGAGACTACCTGAGACCTTGTCAGGGCTTCACACCACACCATCTGCCTACATTAGCAGGTGGCCACCAAGAGCAAAAATAGACTCTGTGTGTGCTCTTCTCAACCCTATGTTCATTTCACAGCTTCATGAAGGAAGGAAACTCATGCTAAAGAAGTCTTTCTGATGTCCCTGAATTCCTCATCAACAACACTACAGCCAATAGGGAAGTTTTGGATAAAAGCACCACCACATCACGTAGCTGGGAACAAGTGGATGACATCACAATAGCTAAATATCAATAGACAAGAATCCACGGATCAATTCAGTCTCTTGATGTCTCTTCTATCATTCATTTCCAATCTCTCTCTCTCTCTCTCTCTCTCTCTCTCTCTCTCTCTCTCTCTCTCTCTCTCTCTCTCTCTCTCTCTCTCTCTCTCTCTCTCTCTCTCTCTCTCACACACACACACACAGACACACCACACTCGCATACTTGCATATTCACTCAAGCACACATACACACATAAAAAACACAAACACACATGAATACCATGAATACACACACACACACACACATAAATACATGCACATATATGAAAACACACATGCATGCTAGCATGCACACACACACACATATGCATGTATGCATGCACCCATGCACGCACACACGCACACACACACAGCCTTGTGAAAAAAACTTTTTATGTCGAACAAATTTTTTCAAAAGTCATTCACCTCGACTTTAGAGAAGCCATATTTATGATCTTACACCATTACATATGTCCTTGGGGTGATGGATGAGGAACTAAGCTACCAGTTCCATACATCACAACAGTTTATGAGGACAAGAGGCTTAGCATTTAATGATACATCATTGGCAAAATGTACAACGTGGGACCCAATGTTTCCATGGCCTACAAAGTCATCTGGAGCAGGGTTCTGATGTTGAAATGGAGGAACAAATTAATCAAGAATGTAGAGGGTAGATTCTGAGGCAGTGAAAGCATAGTGTATTCATTCCAACCTGTGGCTATCAGCAAGCAAGAGTGAAGCTAGGGTAAGGAGATGAAGGTACCCAAGTTGCCATGCTATTTCTATTTATTTATCTGTACATTGAGGTACATGAATGTGTGTGCATAATGTGTGTGCATGATGTGTGTGTGTATGTGTGTGAGTATGTAAGTGTATGGGAAGGCTGCCAGAAAGTAAGATGCAGCCAGCCTCTGTGGGCAGGGGTTAACACAGGCTGCAACCATATGCCAATGCATGCAATGCAGTGACAAAAGCATTCACTCCTTCCCTAGACTCACAGGGACAAGACAGACAGCCTACCTGTGGACACATGGACTTTGAAGTCCTCCCCCATGCGGTCCACCATCAGGCACAGCACCTCCAGTCCGTTCAGAGAGATCTGCACAAACAAAAGCAAACTGTCAGTCATTTTTGTTGTCATCATCATCATCATCATCATCACCACCACCACCACCACCACTTCCACCATCACCATGGCAAACCCATCACCACCATCATCACAATAATTACACCATAATTCCTCAGATTTCCTCTCAAAGGCAGAGCACAAAAGACAAAATGCCAAACGTTGGACAAGCTATTGTTATTCCCTTGTTCTCTGCAAGGCATGCATTGAGTTGAGCATCAGCTGTGCCAGATGCCTGCTACAATTATTACCCATGAAAAATGTTTCCAGCACAGGAAGGAAACATCACTTTCACTTGGAAGTCTACTGCAGTAATTGTAACCGTTTCAAAGTTTCTTGTGTCAATGATTATTTTTGTAGTGTCCATTGTGGTGTAGTTATGCTGTAGAAGTTAAGCCTATATGATACCCATTCACCCGAGGTAATGATGGGAAAAGGTGGCAAACCAGAATAACATACACCATATTTGCACATTAGAGCAATCTACTTTTACTTGACCAGAACCCGTGAAACTTAAATACTTATTTTGCATGGCAATTCTTACAATGCATCATGCACATTTTGATACTTCCTTTGAATGCTTGAGCTGAGTAACTTGTAGAAAATAAGAATGACAGGATGAAGACTGCATAAAAATAATGATTTGCTAAAAAATGTCAAGGGAGTTCCCAGCATTTTCTTTAATTATGATAATCTTGAACAGTAGATGTTGGAATTTCAGATGATCTGAATGAATGGATTGTGTCACCAGAGACACTGTTAACCAAATGCATGTGGAGTATTGAAGAGTTGGAAGATTACTGCCCAGAATAGACCTGTCTGTGGCTAAGGAACTGTGTTGGTTTGAATAAGATTAGAGCAGCACTTGGCTCCCTATCTGTTTGGCTTGCTCTCCAGCCACCTGATAGCTAACCGGCTGCATTCAACCCTAGATGGGCTGCTAGGCTGTGGGGAAAAAAATTCTGCTTGTTGAATGTGTGCTTTGTGGAGTGTTGACTGGCAGGAAGTGGATGTGAATGAAGGTGTTTGAATGGGATTTTGTGAATGGCTTCTTGAGCTTGAATGGAAGTTATATCTGTGTGTCTGCATCAGTAATGTTCACAGCTAAGAGGATTATGTGAAGATGGGTGAGATCTTATGTGTGTTTATTTCTATTGTATATGTTGTTTTGTGATTTTTGATGTTAGTGCAAACTGCCAAGCAGGATGAGCATTTCACATACTTTAAAACCTGCATCTTATGGGAGTGCTAAATCTTACTCTCTTCTTTAAGGGAGGTGGGGGATTCTTCCTTGTTACATGCTATGAGTACTTTTTTCAGTTTGATGTTCTGTTTTCAGCTGGAAGTTGATCAATCAAGGTGTGAATTTAAAATGTTGAAGACCAGCTGAAGTGAAGGTTTACACAAATAGCATATATATCTTGAATTGAAAATGCTGCTGCACATATTCATATTCAATGGGTGACCACCTAAGCCAACATTTCCTCCCTCTCAAAGCAACACACTCTGTTTGATCTACTCACTGCAGAGTTGACAAAACAAAACACACAAAGGCTTTCTCAGATTTCTCCAGGAATCAAGAGCTCAACACAACAAGGGAAGGCTGGATAGGCTGGCACTAGGCATGTGATTGTGAGGGAAATCCATGGATGAAGGTCAAATCCCTGTATTGATTGTCACACTAGCTTTTTAAAATATTGCAGATGGGGTATTAAACATTTTAACAGGTTAAATTCTAAATGCTTTGAATTTGCATTCAGCACACATGCAGACAATTTCTCATTTCTTTTGAATCTTCAAACTTCAAATAGAAGTGCTATCAATCACACACACACACACATACACACACACACACACACACACACACACATACACTCTCTCTCTCTCTCTCTCTCTCTCTCTCTCTCTCTCTCTCTCTCACACACACACACACACACACACACACACACACACACACACACACACACACACACACACACACACACACACACAATGTGAGAACTATGCACCTTGAGATACACATCAATTACAAAGCATTCAAAGTATTTGGCCATTTTTCCAGTTACCGTGAGGTGCCGGAGGACTTTGTCTGAGATGGGCACATGGAGAGAAGACTGGGAGAAAGACAGGGACCGAGTCCTCCGCAGTCTCTCCGCTCGCTGAGAACATCCCTGTCTTCTGGGGCGCTCCATACAGCCCATTCTCCCAGAAGTTTACACCACAGCAAGGAAATAATCTGAGACTGCTGGTCTCCACTGTTCTCCACTGCACTAATCACAGCTCAGAGTTGGGACACTGACGCATGGCCCATTCACACTTCAAGCACAGGAATTAGCCTTGAAATTCAATACAAGTTTAGTCTTGAAACCTGCACACTTCAAGAACTGACAGTGTCAGTGGCAATCAGTCCAGAGTATGAAGTAAGCCTTGCAAGTTATATGCAGCGAATACTTCCATTAGCACAGGGTATCCAGTTTGAAATTAACAGAAAGCACAGCAGTAGTGCATTTGAAAGTGTAAACATTCCTTGCATGCAAACAATGTCCTTCAAAGTTTTTCCTTGATCACTTGAAGTAATCCACTGGATATACACATTTCCAACCAGCGCAATACAGCTTTGATATCCACCAAGGAGCACACCCATGTGCTTCGTGGCTACCTCATGCAGTTATATTCAATTCTGGATCCTGTTTAAGTCTTTTTTCACGTAGCTCGTGCTTTGTGAGAACTTGGTGTGCACAGCAAGAGCAACAGTCAAATCTGGATTCTGTCTGGGTCTCTTTTAAACCACACTACCTGCATCACACCAGCAACTGATGTCAAGTCATTTTCACTTTGCACTAAGGAGAACACAAAACTGCTTTGCCACACCAAACTTGTCTGACCTGTTTCAAAGCCACAGGTTTTACACACAAAATGTCAGGGCCCCATGGTTAGATGAATGGGGAATTGAACTGTCAAGCCTGATCATGCCTGGGCTGAAGGAACAGGGTTCTTTTCAAATTGCACTCCACCCCCACAGCATAGATAGTGTGGGACAGACTGCCCCTGTCTCACAATGTCAGTGTCAGCCTTGTTGACTGTTTGTGAGAGGGTGAGTGCTAAGTGGCAGTTTACTCCAGCTTGCTTGACGAATTCCTGCTGCAAAGTTCACATTCCTATTTCCCAAGGAAAACATAAGGGTTATCCTTCCCCTGTCCAAGGCATGCAATCCATGGCCACACCAAACAATTTGTGCAAGTTGTGGTGTAATTCCTCTGTGGCTCTTTCAAACAGATGCAAAAAGAATTAATCTTATAAACTGAGCCCTATCCAAGGGGTGTTTAGTTTAACAGATCCAGAACATCACACACAAGCTCTATCAATTGGTATCCCATTGCAGTAACACAGTCTACATCCAGCATCACCATGAAGGGCTGAGGAGACAAGACTCCCAGCATTTCTTATCCTTGAGAACAGCTGCTCTGCAACCTTGCCAGATATCCCTGGGGCACATCAGTTGATTTTATCTCCACCAGCTTTGCCTATTTGCTCCTTGAGCATCTGTGTAGCCACAAGTCACTTAAGGGTTTCTCTTTGCTCAGAGCCAGGTGTCCAGGATAGGGGTAAAACATCACTCAGGACATATCTGCATTCCAGGCATTCACAGACAAGGGACAGCAGTGAGTTTGTTCCACATGCTATCCAGTCAAAGCCACAGCACAAACTTAAACAGAGGCTGGGCCTTAGTAAAGGTAAGATAATCTTTGCTGATACTTATTCCAGTAACGCACCAGCTGCTTCCAGTGAAAATTCATCAGGCAGAGACTGAGAGAGAGAGATACATGTAGAAAGATAGAGGACAATTCCACACAGCTGTACAGGTCTGAGTACCAATTATTAGGTCAGTGGTCAAGGCCCTCACTAGTTAGCCAGCTTCACTGTTTGTCAGAAGCACCACCCACCATCAGCATCATTTGTGTGGTCACTCAGCTGTGTCCAAGTGAAGAAATTCCCACTATCTAGTCCTCTGGCTGACAGAGCCTAAGAAGCAGTCTGGTACACAGGCTAGGAGTGGAACCAACTTGCTTCTGTAGCACCTGGTGCAAACTACAGATGAATGCAGTGTGAATCAAGCCTGCTTTTTACCATGCAGGTGTGGTATGAAGTAAACACTGTTTGTCGATAATCAGGGAACAAGCTAGCATTGAAGCCCAGTACTGAAGCAGTCAGGTACTATGAAGTATAGGCTGTCACAGCTGCAAATGACAGAAACGGGACCAGTTCCTCCTCATTGATTTCTCTCTTTGGCCACACAGGACTTTCCATGTGTGTATGGTGCTCTATAGAGCTAAATGAACTCCCACTTATCACTAGTAAGTCAATTTCACCACGTGCTGGTTTCTCTACCTGATGCAACTTCTTGTTAATCTTAGTTTCAAAGCATCCCCTTAGACAGCATGTGTGATGAATTAAAGGTATACACAATGCAGGATGTAATCCAATTTTCTCACACCACAGCAAGCCTAGAAAGAACACAACTGACCAGGTCCATGAGTGTCCAGGGCAAACACTTCAGTGCTTCGTTGCCAGTAGTTCCACTTGCACATTTTCAGATTATACTCTTTCACTTATACTTGCTAAAAAAAAACAAGACACTTCAACAATCTGTGGATTCTTGTTCTCAAACACATCAGCACAGTGTACTTGTGTAACATTTCACCTCCACATGTCACCTTCGTCCTCAATCCTGCCAGGTCAGTCAGGAATCACCTACTTAGCACTTGCTATCAAGTCTGCCCCCCCAGGAGATGTAGCAGCAGGTACACTACACTTCACTATACTTGGCTCTGGCCAGCTAACTCCATCCAAGTGATGAGAATCTCAGGTGACAAGCCTGTCCCATTTGGTTCAGAAAATGATAGCCAGTGCTGGCTTTTTGACTGTGTGACTGCCTGACTCTGCTCAGATGAAGTTCTGACTGAGGCAGTCTCAAAATATCAGTTGTCTCTTGAATGCAGTCTGGTGGTCAAGTTTTATAACCACCACAGGTTTCCTGTGGATTATGACTTTGAAATTTTACTCTTTCCAACAATAATGGAGCTCTTGAACATCCAAACTGTCAGAGGAAGTATCTCAACTGAGTTACAGTAGCAATGAAAATAAAGTTGTCACAGCAGGGCACATTCCAATTCTGTTTTAGGAAAGTGACACACAACAGCTAGAAATGGCAGTGATAGGTCAGGTGAGCTGGCAGAGTCCTGCTTAGACTGATAATGGCCCACCTCTCCCAGCTTCAGTGTAGAGGATACTAAGGTGTTCAATGTATGTGGCATAGAGTTCATATGCAAGACCCTTCAGTCGTTTTCAATTCCAACAGAACAAGTGTCAAACATTCACTTTCGTTTTGAAGGATGTGCCACATATCCAGCCAGGAAACAAGTACAGCATCCCTAGTTCTTTCCAAATGGTTTCATCCAGTGCAGTCCTCAACAAAGACAGTGACAACACATCACATGGCCAAGTGAGAAGCCAAAGAGCAAATTCCTAGCAGACTGGTTCAGGTCAGTGCCAAGAGTAATTGGTAATGGCAAGAACCCAAGTACTCAACAGCAGGAATGAGTCCTGTTCTCTGCAGTTCAGCAAATGTTGACAGACTCTATTCAAGGTGCTATTATCATAGTAGCAAGCATCCAATATATTATAATCAAAATACAAAGTTCACATTTCAGAATCCCAGCTTGAATTCATCAGCAGCTTCTAATAGTCCACTGGTGCTTTCCACCAAAACTGTCATATCAATTGGAGTCACAAGAACTAAGAGTTTAAGCAACTGGTGCACTGATTTCAACAGCCCCTAGAATGTCTGTAGTCACAATGGGTACATGAGACAGATACCCGCTTTACCACCTCTGTTCCTGGGAGGCTATCACTAAAACCCTGCCTGCCTAGCATAGCATGGCATGGAATGCTATGCTGGTGTTGCATTTCCAGGTCAACATCTATTGTGTCAGATGATAGCAAGCCTTGGCCCAAACAATGGCATCCCACTGGTCAGCTGTTGGGGTCATCTTAGAGGGTCCACTGCTGCCATCATATCTGCTATGGCCAGACACTGTCGTTCTGCTGGCAAAAAGCATGAAAGCCTAGCTATGAAAAGTTGTCGCTATGAGTATGAGTGCATACATTCCAAGGTTGCATCACCTAGCAGTAGAGTTATGGCCCCGCCGACATCCTGAGCGAGATCACAACACACTAGCTAAGGTGCACACTCACTTTGGTGAGTGCTACAGCGTCTCAACAGCCAGACCATATCCAAGATGCTCTTAGAAATTCGGTCTTAGAGACGAATGGGTTCTTATAGAGTTCCCTCATGCAGTTAGTTGTCTGGGCTGCCCAACTCGCCAACTCTTGATGGGTGGATCAGTTGCATTCGCGACCCATATCACAGCGTTCAGTTTATCATCCCATCTAAAATCCGTCGACTTCATCCGTAACAATTGTTGGCAATATTATTCATAGAACTGTTGCATTATCATTCTAGTTCATCGTACCTGCACAAAACGACGACCGTATTCATCCGTTCACGGTTCAGACTCTGCCCTGCGTTTTCACACGATAACCAATCCAGTAGGTGAGATAGATGACACAAGCTGCAACACAGCAAGTCATCTCGTATTTGCTCTGTGATAAGAAAGACAAATCGCGACACACCGCCTTTTATCCCTTCCAGGGGGTCAAGGCATACAATACATCAGATCAGACTGTGCAGGTTGCCGAGCTTCACTAAACACAACCCTCGGAGTCTGAGGTGGCTGGGGGCACCGTACATCCAAGGACCAGCTAGGGACGTCCGAGTCTGCCGTCACTCAGAAGGCAAACAAAGAGGGCAGTTCCCGGTGCTTCACAGTCGATTCAAAGCACATCTCACTTTAATTCAGACTTGGGTTTTTTTAAATATCTTTAAAACCCTACCTGCCTCAGCCTACATCAGCGAGTCAATAGCAGCGGACTCACTCGAAGAGACGGGAAGGATTGACGCCAGTTCTTCACAACCTCACCGGCTTTCGCCTTCTCTCTCTGCACACGGGAGCTTCCCTCGCATTTCAAAAGGACACTGGGCCCCTGCTGTCGATGCAGCGTCTTTTCGTTGACAACAGCGTCCACGTGGGCTGGCCATGCAGAGAGGTGACGACACACAACCTGGATCGGGACCCGGGCCAAATCAAACGCTGGCCTTGTTCTAATATCCCCGCTCCTTGTCAATATTGTTTTTGAGAATGTCCCCCGTCACACACTCCCCCCAAAAAAACATCCCTCTGCTCCGCAAATTTCAACCGCGATCTCTCCATCAGCTCTCTCCTTAGTGCACCACTGACGACGATGCGTGGAGAGACACGCGTCGAATCGACGCAGACCTGTTCATCCCAATTCGGGCGACGCGGATCCCCCTCGATCGACAGGCAGGCCGCGTGCGACACCATCCGCCATCGCGCTCACCGGGCAAAGTGACGGGCTGAGCTGGATAGGATGACGTTGCCAGCGCACGAGTTGGGACGTCTACACACCCACAAGTTGCGCCAGATGGACCCCGGGGCTTAGAGGAGGATGCTCTCCATCACAGAGCCAGATCGGAACAACCCCGCTATCCGGGCCAGGCGTTCTGTCTCAGGCATGTCGCCGGGCAAGGCATGGGGAAGAGTAGAACAGAAAAAAAGGTGTGTGTTGGTGAGAGACGTGTGTAGGCGAGGACTGTCAAAGGCTGTATGCAATTGTGAGGTGAGGCGATAGTAGCCAAGCATGAAGGCAGCCAACAGCACGACACAGCTGAGCAAATAAAATGTGAAAGGATGATCTGGCTAGTCTGGTTCTGGGCTAATCGTTTTATTCATGAAGAGTACCTAAAACTGGCACAAAGACATGCTGACTGGTGAGAATGCGTAGCTGCTGGAAGCTCTCTTCAGACACCAGGGAAAACTGCTTCTGGCACTGTCATTACTGCCATAGATGAAACAACACAGTATCTATCCACAAAAGGTAGCAAGTCACATTAGATATGTGTGTAATATATAGCACTAACGCCTTACACTTAATAAAAATACCTTGTATTGGTCTAAGCATCTGAATTTCAACATTTCCGGGGGGGGGGGGGGGGGGGAATAGATGTTCCTGGTGAGAGATTTTTATTTCAAACCAAAGCACAATGCGGCTCTAAATAAGCTTGGAGAGTCAAATTCACACATCCAAAATACACCTCCTCCATGTTAAGAAACAGAAACCCATGGACCAATCCATCAAAATTCTGATGGGGGCAATAAGTGCAAAACATATCCTGTTCAGACTTTCCCAAACACAAGTCCATGTTCAGAGCAAGTTATCCTTGGAGCCAGCACACCCAAGATTGCAAGTTTATCACCTGGCCCACCAGGTGTGCCAGGGTAAAGGGGACGGCAGGTAGGCAGGCAGATCAGACCAGGCATACAGAGACACAGCATGTGCTGCACACCAGGCAGCCTGGCTGGCAAGACCTCAGCTCAACTTGTTAATCTGCCCCAGGCTAATCAGGGCCCTAAGAAGCTTTGGAAAAAGTTTGACTGACATGCATTACATCTACTCCCTTCATCTTTCAGCAACAGCCTGTAAGCAGTTAATTCATGATAGAAGAAAGCAAAAAGCAGAAGGAAAAAAAACCCACTGGTTTTGAAAGCTATCAAGTTTACTGAGTCTGTGCAGTAACAAACTTGAAAAAGTACAGCTGATAAAGGATCCTTAAGCCATGTATTTCATGCTCTGCATTACTGGGGTTTACTCCACTCTGGAGAAAAGTAGGTCCTGATACAAGAACTACAGACCAACTGGCCAGACAGCTTGACAACAAATACCTGGGGCTCAAGGGCTGGCCAGGTTTGATAAAGCTAGAACCTTTCAAGAGGTAGACTCCAATGATTGCAAAGTTTCACAGGAATGCAGTGATCCAACTTGCAATGAAATGACAGCAACTCTTACTAAGATTTCAATTTTATACAACAGTTCACAACTGAGGGAAATGTTTTCAGTGGCTCCCACACACAAGAACTCCATATAAAGTATTTAAAACAAAGTGTCCAAAATGATCTACATGTGAAAATTATTAGTCAAATAGCTTCATATGAACCTAAACCAAACATAAAATGTCACAGAATAGACCATTTTCATGTCACAAAACTACTGTAAAGCACCAATAAGCTTGAATGATTTGAAAACATGTCTAAACAAGAAGGGCAAAGCCCATACAACTCACATGCTTGACCTTGACCTTTACATGGCCGTGACCTTCAGGTGACCCTCAAGGTCAAGGTCAAACTACTACACCTAGCAATGACATCATACACTAAGAAATGCTTTACACATTTTTCCTACAAAATACATGTGGCCTTGACCCAAGGTCAAGGTCATCCAAGGTCATGCAACACAAAGCTGTTAATTCAAGACATAGGAAGCACAATGTTGCTTATTGGCACTTTCTACCATGAGATATGGTCACTTTTAGTGGTTCACTGCCCCATTTTGGTCACATTTCATAAGGGTCAAAGTGACCTTGACCTTGATGATATGTGACCAAATGTGCCTCATGATGAAAGTATAGCATGTGCCCCACATAATTATTAAGTTTAAAACAGTTATCTTTCATAGTTCAGGGGCAAGGTCACTTCAAAATATGTATACACTCCAACTTTGAAGAGCTCCTGTGACCTTGACCTTGAAGCAAGGTCAACCAAACTGGTATCAAAAGATAGGGCTTACTTTGCCCTATATACCATATATAGGTCAGGTATCCAATCTCAATAACTTCAGAGAAAATTGAGAAAATGTGAAAAATGGCTGTTTTTTAGACAACATTTATGGCCCCTGCGACCTTGACCTTGAAGCAAGGTCAAGTCACTATGTATGTTTTTTGATGCCTTGTCATCATACACCATCATGCTAAATTGGGTGTTAATAGACTTAATAGCCTCCGAGAAAAATCCAACGTTAAAGTTTTAAACAGACGCCCGGATGCACCGACGCACAGACGCACGGACGCATGGACGCACGGACGCATGGACGCCTGGACGGACGAAACGAGTGAGTACATAGACTCACTTTTGCTTCGCATGTGAGTCAAAAATTAGAGTCTATCAAATGTAAGGTACATAATAATACTAAATTTACAACTCAGTAAGGCATTGAAAGCTGGTGTCTGCATGTGTACCTGCATGCACATGTATGTGTGTGTGAGTGTGTGTGTGTGTCTGAGTGTGTGTGTATGCTTGTGTGTGTTATATGTGTGTGTGCATGCATGCATGTGCACATCAGTAAGTGCATGTGTGGCCACACAAATCCTCATTTCACTAAAGCTACACATGCCACGCTCTACATCTAAGCTGTTGCTCAGTTTTGATAGATGAAGAGCAAATGACTGACAAACATGGAATACAAAACACAAAACATGTTGCAGCATTTTACTCAAAGTTCATCTCCCCACTTAACTCACCCACCCACTCCCCACCCCTCTCTCTCACATGCACACACACACACACACACACACACACACACACACACACACACACACACACACACACACACACACTTCTTATACAACACAAATGCGGTAGAGGTAAAGAAAAGGTATACTGTTGATGCTTTTAGGGGAGAAGTTACATAACCACTGGATGTGGGTATTGCACGCTTCAGCAAGCAACTTGACACACAGGACCAGGGGGGGGGGGGGGGGGGAGGGTGTGCTTTTGGATGTTTTCGCTGTCAAGATTGAATCCTCTCTCTCTCTCTCTCTCTCTCTCTCTCTCTCTCTCTCTCTCTCTCTCTCTCTCTCTCTCTCTCTCTCTCTCTCTCTCTCTCTCTCTCTCTCTCGGTTGGGGTAGGTGGAAGGTGGCTCGACCCCCAACAGGACAGTAAAAAAAAAAAAATATGGGAAATTCCTTCCTCAGTCACTAATCACATTTAAAGACAAAGACGTCATAAACAGAATCTAATGTAAAAGGATTAACTCAATAAATGAACATACAAACTGCAAAAAAAAAAATCTAACCAATTGTTAGAAATATGAACTTTTAACAAGAAGGGCAAAGCCCATACAACTCACATGCGTGACATTGACCTTTTCATGACCTTGACCTTCAGGTGAACTTCAAGGTCAAGGTCAAACAACTAAACCTAGCAATGACATTATACACTAAGAAATGCTTTACACATTTTTCCTACCAAAATACATGTGGCCTTGACCCAATGTCAAGGTCATCCAAGGTCATGCAACACAAAGCTGTTAATTCAAGACATAGGAAGCACAATGATGCTTATTGGCACTTTCTACCATGAGATATGGTCACTTTTCATAAGGGTCAAAGTGGCCTTGACCTTGATGATATGTGACCAAATGTATCTTATGATGAAAGTATAACATGTGCCCCACATAATTATTAAGTTTGAAACAGTTATCTTCCATAGTTCAGGGTCAAGGTCACTTCAAAATATGTACATACAATCCAACTTTAAAGAGCTCCTGAGACCTTGACCTTGAAGCAAGGTCAAGTCACTATGTATGTTTTTTGACGCCTTGTCATCCTACACCATCATGCCAAATTGGGTGTTGATAGACTTAATAGTCTCCGAGAAAAATCCATCGTTAAAGGTTTTTTTAACGGACGCCCGGACGCCCGGACAGACAACACGGGTGACCTAGTACTAAAGTATAATATGTGTACTACAATGTTATGAAGTTTGGAAGAGTTATCTTTCATAGTTCAGGGTCAATGTCACTTCAAAATATGTATACAATCCAACTTTAAAGAGCTCCTTGACCTTGAAGCAAGGTCAATCAAACTGGTAATGGTATCAAAAGATAGGGATTACTTTGCCCAGATACACCATATATAGGTCAGGTATCCAATCTCAAAAACTTCAGAGAAAATTGGGAAAATGTGAAAAATGGCTGTTTTTTATACAACATTTACGGCAACTGCGACCTTGACCTTGTAGCAAGGTCAAGTCACTGTGTATGTTTTTGACGCCTTGTCATCATACATCATCATGCCAAATTGGGTGTTGATAGACTTAATAGTCTCCAAGAAAAATCCAATGTTAAACTTAAGTTTTTTACCGACGCCCGGACGGACGAAACGGGTGAGTACATGGACTCACTTTTGCTTCGCATGCGAGTCAAAAACCGCTCAGCGGGCTTAACAATTATAGCTCTTACTCTTAGTCCATCACTTCTCATATCAATCCCTCTCTCCTCTTGCAAAATATAACCTGGTCTTTATATAATAAACTCCCTGAGCCAGAACCCGCAAGTACCATGCAACAGGGGACACGCAGCATCAA
>JAWQFJ010001307.1:271618-275882 GCA_034096865.1 Theodoxus fluviatilis
CAGGCATGCAGGCAGACACACAGGCAGGCATGCAGGCAGACACACAGGCAGGCATGCAGGCAGACACACAGGCAGGCAGACACACAGGCAGACACACAGGCAGGTAGGCACACAGGCAGGCATGCAGGCAGACACACAGGCAGGTAGGCACACAGGCAGGTAGGCACACAGGCAGGTAGCAGGCAGACACACAGGCAGGCATGCAGGCAGACACACAGGCAGGCATGCAGGCAGACACACAGGCAGGCAGACACACAGGCAGACACACAGGCAGGTAGGCACACAGGCAGGCATGCAGGCAGACACACAGGCAGGTAGGCACACAGGCAGGTAGACACACAGGCAGGTAGGCACACAGGCAGGTAGGCACACAGGCAGGTAGGCACACAGGCAGGCAGACACACAGGCAGGTAGGCACACAGGCAGGTAGGCACACAGGCAGGTAGGCACACAGGCAGGTAGCAGGCAGAGGCACCCTGGGGAGAGGGAGTCAGAGTAAATGGAGAGCTAGATGAGCAGCCCCCTGACATTCCAAGGCCAGCAGGACTCCTTGCCCACAAATACAGCATGGGCCATGTTATGGCTTCATCCACTACTGCAGACAAACCACCTCAATGACCAACACATTGCCATCAAACATGTACATGTACAGAGTGAAAAATATTATTTCACATCTTTGGTCCTCTAATCCCCAGTTGTAATGATTATCTATAAATATTAAGCAACTAATGAAATATGGTATAAGAAATTTGAGGGATTTCATTGTACACCATTTACTCACCTGACATGCTGCACTAATCACCAATAAAGCTGTAAATTTGATTGCTTTAACATCAATTCTGTCACAATTGAATGTTTAAAATGTTACTCAGACTGTATGTAGTTGTACTCTAGTGCTGTTTGCTATTCAAGTTATATTTTATTTCTACTCTAGCCATCTGCAACATGATGCGATGCACATCAGCTTCAATTTGGAACACCACATCATTACCAACAGTCATTACTTATTAATATTAATTAATATCAGTATTAATCATTACTAAACAACCATTCACTTCACCCATCCAAAGCCTACTCCCCAATCTACAGTATTCACACACAAATTCTCATTCACAGACTAAAGTCGTAGTGCCTACGTTCCCAATTTTCCAAATACCGAATAGCTGGCAGAGATCACTGCCCTACTGAGTGGCACACCCTAACACATGATGCCTCACAGCTCTGCCAAACCCAGGCATGGGTGAAAAAGAGGAAAGTGAAAGAAAGGAAAAAAACTGAAAGTGTGCATACATGTACAGTTTACACTGAATGGAGGCACATGCCTATGAACTCTATTTTAATAACTTTTCCCTTGAGGCCAAAAATTCACTCCACATGCCAAGAAGCACAGCTCCAAAAGAAGACAACCTTTCACATTTCCCTAAGTCATGTTGACATTTTGGCATTTCTCTCCCTCCCACTCATCCTCCTCAACAGGTCCTGGAGCTGCTGTTTTGGACTGTGCAGACACACAGCTTGGCACAGCCACAGCAGTATCACTCCCACTACACCAAGCTATGATGCAGGTACCGGGATGTTTGCAGCAAAGCCCTACCTGTAAGATGCTTCAACCTTGTCAACACAATCCCACTCACAAAGCAGCTTGATCTGACAAGAGTAGCCTCGGGCTATATTGAGCTTCTCTGCCCTGGGGCAAGGTGTGTGCAAAGTGGGAACATTCTTACAGGGCACTACATAACCTTTCTACACAAAAGAAACACCTCTGTATTAATGCCCTGGCCACATACAAAGGTGTACATGATACTGGGTGGATGCATGGTACCTACAGGAAAGAATACAGGAATATCATATGTATCAGAACATCATGACCACTGAAAGAGCTTGATCACTCTGACGGTGAAGAAGAAGCATCTGACTCCATTGTCATGATAAAAGACAACGAATCTACGTAGTCTTCAGCAGAAACAAGTCAAGATTTAGTATTAAGTCACTCAAACTTACAATAAATAATGCATGCATCTAGTGATGACATTACTTCCCAAATCACAGTTTTTCATCACGTGCAAGTTTGCTCCCTACAGCTTCCATGTGAGGTAAACAACCCATTTACAAGATACAAGATGTACAAGATACTTTATTGTCCTCATTGTTTACAAGGAAATTTGTTTTGTCGGTGGCAAAAACATGTATACATGTATGTATACAAAAACAAAAAATACAAGAAGTTCAACATTATTAACTCAATCACAGCGCTCAAGTTATGGAGTCCACACCCTAATCATAGGCCATAAAATAAGATAGCATGCAATTGTATCAGAATTTATTACTCTAACAAATGTAATAACACCATGTTACTTCAAGTAAATATACATACTGAACACGTGCATCAGATATAGTAAACAGAAAGACACAATAAGATAGGACACATTTAGCGCTACATCATAGGCAATTAGGCAATTCAATTTAATAGAGAAACATTCTACATCGCAACAAGTAATCACAGAAGGAACAAAAGACACAAGCATGCACATCAAACAACCGTCGTCATGCAATGTATACCCGATCTTCAACCATAACAGTACATGTACAAGCCCTGCATCACAACACAATCACAGAAAAGACCAACAAGAGACAGGCATGCACATCAACAACCACACTCACACAGCATACATACACGATCATCAACGCATAACGCATGCACACACACACACACACACACACACCCCCACACACACACACACACACACACACACACACTCTCTCTCACATGTTCATCCTTGTTGGCACAGACATAGTTCACACCATTCATAGTCCTTCCTGTCACAGTTCACAGCACTACATCATGCCATTGAAGCCACACAATTCAAACTCCCAAACTGGCCAAAGTCCCTTATGAGGCTTGTAAATCTGCATGCAATCTGCCTGCCACAACTGTGGAAAGTTGGGGAACTGTGAAACTCACAAGCAGCATTCAAAGGCAGGCACTAGCTGACTAGGAGCACTTACTCCAATTTCCGTACCCCTGCCTGCATAATATTCAGTGTGGAATCAGTTTTCATCTGGGCTAACAATCTAAAGAGTCATGATTTTGTGGAAGAAAACATGAGTCATAGTGGTTTTTGGTTATAGGTCTCAAGGTTGTAAACCATGCAGCAGTAAATAATTTGATACCAACAGCATCTTGTTCACTAGTAGTTAACAACACTCATGAGTAATATCTGTAGCATATATGTTTCAAACAGTTCTCTTTGAGTGTGCAGGTGCATATATGCATTTGCAGGCATGAAAGAGTGTGTGTGCATCTGTGTGTGCATTGTGTGTGTGTGTGTGTGTGTGTGTGACTGTGTGTGTGTGTGTGTGTATGTGCGTGTATGTGTGTGTGTGTGTGTGTGTGTGTGTGAGTGTGTGTGTGTGTGTGTGTGCATACAGTGTGAGAGCCGAAGTGAGTGCATGCATGTGTGAGCAATCATATGACTATAGATACACATTCTTTCGAGTTTTGAAGAATGCCATTTGCGTGCAGGCATATCAACATATATGACAGTTTAACAAGCTTTTTTCTTTTCTTTTCCTCTTCTTTTCCTCTAAATGGGCCATCTAACCTGTTCCAACAAAACTGGAAATAATGAATCTGGATTCTTCAACAGCTATCACCACCAGCAACCAAATCTAGAAGTAGGACTCCTCTGATGGCCACATAGATCTATACAGTTTCTCTCTTGGTAAAGTGGAACTCCTTATCAGTGAAATGTCAGCCCTGGAATCAGGAAAATTATGAATCACCATATCTACTGGGCCACTTATCAGCCAGTCTCATGATAACACAGATCTAACTCAACCACTGAGGATGTCCTTTCATTCCACATTTCCTATCACCCATTCCCATTAAAAGTATGTTCCCACCAAGGAGTACTATATCAGAAGGAGATGCACCACAGATTTCCAGCATGTGCTAGCAAAGGCCATCATACTGATAACAGTATACTATCATGGTTAACATAAACAAGCAGTTTTCTGATTTTGTACTTATAGGGAGACATTTTGCTAATAAAGAAAGTCATTTTGGTGCTTTTTCCCCCTCCCATTAGAAAAAAACCCCACTGCCAGATGTGCATTAAAACCTCTATTAACACTTGACTGAAGTGAATGATCACTTTCTTGCATGTTTATCAGTTAAAAGGACTGAATGACCAACATACATTCAACAAAATACTATTCTCATTAACATAAATAAGATTAAATGAGTAAAATGGATCTAAAACTA
>JAWQFJ010001308.1:0-47513 GCA_034096865.1 Theodoxus fluviatilis
ATAATCCTATACAATGTTCCGGAACAGGAGAATGAAACATTTCAAGACACAGAGATAAAGTTTCTAGACACTGTGAATGATGTTCTACCTGGCAGCTTGGAACGAAGAGACATAAGAAGAGCTCACCGAATCGGAAAATCATCGCCGGGCAAGTCTCGTCCTCTGATCGCCTGCCTCAACAGAAGCGCGCACAAGTACGACATCCTCGGATGCAGAGCCCAGCTGAAGGACAAGGGGATCGGCGTATCGACTGACAGGACCGACCAGCAGCGCCGACAACTTCAGGAGGCGCGAGAAGCGGGAAACCATGCTTACTTCAAGGGAGGTCAGCTGCACGTGGTACCAGGGCGACAAGTGGGACGCCACCGTATCCAGACGCGATCCACTACTAGGTCTGGATCCCAGACGGACACCGGTACTGCCTAGGACCGTGGCCGAGGCGCTGTTACAACTGAGTTGCCGGCAGGTATTTGCAACTTTCTCTCATGGAACATTAATGGGATTTTGCAGAAATTTGATGACCCTGACTTTCTTCCTTATATTCAGAAATTTGAGTTTGTATGTTTAGTAGAAACCTTTGTTGAATATGTTAAAATTGATAGTATTGAAAACTGTTTCAGATGTTTTGTGTCGCCAGCCCGAAAATTATCTGAGAAGGGTCGTAGATCGGGTGGTGTCGTGTGTTTGATCAAGCACTGCATAGCTCAGTTTGTTGAACAAATTGAAGTAGATTATGATTTCATGCTGGCTTTCAGATTTAACAATCAACTGTTTATGTCAGACAGGGACGTGATATTGCTATGTGTATATGTTCCGCCTGCCGGTTCTCCGTACTATAGTCAATCAGGAGAGACAAATGGAATTTCAGTGCTTCAGCAGTGTTTGATGCAGCTAACAGTGACTTTCCCATATTGTTCCTTGATTGTGTGCGGCGACTTCAATGCTCGCACGGGTAATCACGATATAGGACACACTAATATTTCGGACAGTATGCGTGATTTGCTTGTCGATTCACGTTGCTCCCAGGACAGCGCAGTAAATGATTTTGGTACTGAATTATTGACAGTTTGTGCCGGTTTCGATCTGTGGATATTGAACGGGAACATATCTGGTGATTTAGATGGCAAATTTACCTACATGTCAAGTACTGGCAACAGTGTGATAGACTACTTTCTTGTTTCCGGTGATTTGTTTCCCATTTGTGCATCACTTAATGTAAAAGAAAATGTCTTATCGTCCCATTTGTGCATGGAACTATGTTTGAAGTGTAAAAGCAGTATTACAAATGATGTAAGAGAAGTTTTTGTTATTGAAAAATTCGTTTGGGAAGAGGCATCAAGTGAGGAGTTTAAAAACAATTTACAAAGTGGGGTAGAAGGATTGGAGAGATTGTTAGATGATGATATGGATGTAAACGCTGCGGCAGAGGCAATTACAAATTGCTATGTGAGTGCTGCAGAACCTTTGAAGAAATCAATTGTGTGTGGGAGAGCAAGACACGGCCAGCCGTGGTTCGACAGGGAGTGTAGGGCAAGCAAGAATCTGTTACGCTCTTTACTACGCAGATACAGCCGCACATTGGCAACGTGTGATAAAGAATCGTATAGGCAAAGAAGAAAAGAGTACAAGTCTTTGCTAAAGTCAAAGAAAGAGTCGTATAGAATGAATGCTCTTACTAGTCTAGAAGATAGTATTAAAGACCCTTCCCTGTTCTGGAAACAGGTGAGAAAGCTTAACCTTAGATCTGCTATGTATTGTAGTATATCATGTGAAGAATGGAAAGATTATTTTTCTGAAATGTATAGCCATGCTTTAGCTGAACAGCAACAGCAAACTGATATTGATTACAGTGTACTCATATTAGCATCAGATGAGTTGTCACCCCTTGATTGTGAAATAACTAAGGAAGAGGTTAGATGTGCAATAGATAAACTGAAGAATAGGAAGGTTTCAGGGGAGGACAAAATATTGGCAGAAATGCTCAAGTGTACACCTCAGAGACTCATAACAATCATTGCTCAGCTTTTCAATAATATGCTTGCCAAAAAGTGTTTTCCAAATATTTGGACGAAATCAACTATCTTACCAATCTACAAAAGAGGAGACCCCGCTATCAAATATAATTATAGGGGAATTTTAATCACAAGTATTTTTAGTAAAGTATTCACTTCAGTGGTCACTGACAGGTTACAAGACTGGGCGGAAAGTAATGGTCTAATTGGAGAGGAACAAGCAGGTTTCAGAAAAGGTTATTCGACGATGGACAATATTTTTGTTCTTCACTCAGTTATCAATAGATATCTGTCAAGGCATAGAAAACTGTATGCTGTTTTTGTGGATTTTAAGAAAGCTTTCGATAGTATAAATAGAAATGTACTTTGGCAAATTCTTCGGGGTTATGGGATGAAAGGGAGACTACTCCAGATGATCCAAGCAATGTATTTTGATGTTCAAAGCAGTGTAAGGTGCAACGGTCGCTACAGCGACTCATTTGCATATACCAAGGGATTAAAGCAAGGATGTAAAATGAGTCCGATACTTTTTTCTCTTGTAGTGAACTATGTGGCTAAGATTGTAACCAAACATGGTAAACATGGTATTCAGCTTATGCCTGATGCTACGATTATATATCTGTTACTGTTCGCAGATGATATAGTTCTTGTATCGGACACCGTCGTTGGTCTGCAAAACCAATTGAACAGTCTCAAAAAAGCTTCAGACACAGTTGGTCTGGATGTAAACCAACAAAAAACAAAGGTCATTGTTTTCCGAAATGGTGGTTATCTGGCAGGTCATGAGAAGTGGTATCTGGGGACGGAAAGAATTGAGACTGTGAATGAGTACAGATATCTTGGAGCACTGTTCACTTCGAGACTGTCCTTTAGTATTTTACAGTCTGATCTTGTACTTAGAGCAAAAGCTGGCATGATTCAACTGACTAAGTGTCTACAAAAATTAGGAAATGTGTCACCAGATGTGTATTTCAAAATGTTCACTTCCCAGATACAGCCGGTACTTTTGTATACATCAGAACTGTGGGGACTGTACAACTGTTCGGAAATAGAATCTGTACACCTACAAGCTATGAAAAGATTTCTCAATGTTCCTGTACAAGCTCCTAACTTGATGACGTATGGTGAAATCGGAAGATACCCACTGTATATCAATGCAACTTTACGGGCTATTAAGTACTGGTTGCGTGTACTTAAGATGGAGGCAACTAGATACCCTAACAAAGTTTACAAGATGATGCTCATCTCGGGAAATAATGGAAACTGGGTTGACAAAATAAAAGAAGTATTGTATAGATATGATTTTGCTGATGTATGGCGTAATCAGAATGTGCGGAATGAGACAGAGTTCTTGCTCGAGTTCAGAAAGCGCCTTATCACTGAGTACATGAATGTATGGACAGTTTCAATATCAGCGAGTGGTAGATATGAACTGTACAGATCCTTTAAGACAGAATTGAAAAGAGAGAAATATTTGTATATATTAGATAAAAAAGTTTTTCGAGATGTTTATGTTATTTTTAGGATGGGATTCAGCGATCTGTTCACGCATAAATACAGATTTTCTACGGAGCGAGCTGATAATGCTTACTTATGTCCATCATGCTATGAAACAGACGAAAATGAACAGCATTTGTTACTTGAATGTCCTGCCTATGAAGATCTCAGACGAATGTATATATGCAAGTTGACGACGAATACATATGCCTTTGATGTTAAGGTACTCCTGTCGCTGGAGGAGCCTAAGGCAGTACGAGCGGTTGCAACGTATTTATATTATGCATTCAAAAGAAGAAAAGAAGCCGTTTCTATTGCTATGGCCGAAGAGGCATATTATGTGTAATTGTGTTGTGATGGGCCGGTGGCCTAACAAAAATAAACCATTCGTTCGTTCGTTCGTTCGTTCGTTCTCTCTCTCTCTCTCTCTCTCTCTCTCTCTCTCTCTCTCTCTCTCTCTCTCTCTGTCTCCTCCTCTGTGTCTCGTCTCCTGTTAAGGCACAGCCATTAAGCCCTGCCTAGCCCGACTGTCAGACGGGCGAACGGGCGTTTGAGGTGCTCGCCGAAACTGCTTTCGTTCTTAATGGCGTAGCGTCTGCAGGAAAAGCCGCGAACGGCGCGATCTAAAAATAGATAAGCGAGTGACGTCTACCAACATCCGGGGACATCCCTTAGCGTGCGTTCCCATTGCTGTGCTGCAAATGGTTCGACACTGCTCCTGGGGAAAATGCAACAGCGATTCAAGATACAAGCACAAAGACCACATGAAAGGAGTATTTTTTATAACGGTGCCCGACCCACTTGTTGAATCGGAGAAATTCAATCGATGGGTGCATTTGTGCGGGTGACTACACTTCAAAGTAAAGCCAAGCAGCTCCTAGGCACGATGGAGACAGTTCATTTGTTCAAAGCATTTCGTTGGTAGCAATGGACCTATAGAAATGAATCCGGATCCACTCCCTGCTCATTACACGGAACAGCAGGTGAGTTTTTATTATGATAAATCGCTCCACATCACACGGACTGGAAGATTTATCATGCCTCCGTGCCGAACAGAGCGTTTTCGGCGTTCTTTCATTCCTTCAGCTGTTCACAACGCGGACTTAGACTATGGATATAGCTACAGGGTTAAAGAGTAAAGCAACGGATATGCATTATTGCATACATAAGGCTAAGCTACACGAATGATTTCGGTGGGGGTTATATTATATTAATTATTGTGTGATGAGCGGGAGTCTGGAGAGATCGACCCTACAGTCATGACAAGACGTATATACGTATGCCTCTGCAGTTGTGACTGTTCTGTGTTTAATCTGTTTAATTTTAATTGGTATCCACTTCACGTCTTATTCACTAGAAAACTGGACACTCGTCTGAGATCGAGAACACGAAAAAGTATATATAATTCAATAAACAACTTCATGGTGGAATATGAAATAAGTTTAGGGTAATTCACGTGTAAACAAATCGTTTTAGTGTTGTCAATTTTAGCAGCAGTACAGAAATAATTTAATCTATCGTTTTGCCCGGCTTGATAACTCTCTGCACTAAAGACGCGCGTTCCACCATATATAGCTCCCCGCTCACTCTCCACTCCAGAGAGTTTATAGCACTATTACTTGTATTAGAACAAACTCTGCCCTGGAGATACCGGGAGCGATAATTCATGCGAGTGAGATTCAAATCACCAAATTGACAAGTACTTAAAGTAGCTTTCAAAAGTGTTGTCCTTACCAGTGAAGGTTAGTACTGCGTATTCAATTAATTTGCAAGTAAATGTATGTGGCTATGAGTGTCATGCTCGGTAAATCGTATTTTTGAACTGCATATATATATTATATCATGCGTGCCCGTTTTCCAGATCATCCATGCAGTTGATTATTTACACTACTACGCAAGCTGCAAATTTGAATTTACTTCTTCGGTTAACTGAATTGCTAAATTCTATACGAGAAGTATCGGTGATTGCGATGTTGGCTTATTTCAGTGTTATAAGGCTGGAGTTAGTCAACTATGGAATTCCATTGCCGAGAAAAGCACTGAATATGTACGTTGCTCTTGCAAAAACGCAGTTTCAATTAAGTTTTTATTATCACGTACGTCACCAGTGATGCGCACGTGCGTGCGTGACAACCACTCGCACTGGGTAAGATGTCTTTGCGAGGCTTTGTGTGAACAAACGCCATTTGCACACGTCTTCTCCGATCGAATGCTGTCCCCGGAAGTAGTGCCGCCGCCGGAAAGTACCGAACGTGACGTCACGCCGAAGTGAACGTGGGCTTACAGACGCTACGCTATAGAGCGCGCTGTCTGATTCCAAACGCCGGTTCGCCCGTCTGACAGTCGGGCTATTAAGTTATAAGGCCTAACTTAATTGCTTGTCGTTCGAATGGTGTCGGCGAACTTGACGGAGGTGACGACTCAGATTGTTGTCATGGAGGTCACGGAAGAGAAACTGTGGCGTACTTAGTGAGGGTCTGTGCTCTCAGATTGCTGTCTAGTATCATATAAACCGATGTGTGTGAGCTATTATTTTCTATACAACATCTGATGCAAAGAGGATCATAGATGCATACATGTATATTCTTATTCTTATCTTTGATTCTGGTCGAAATCCTTCTGGTCGAAACTATACTCTATAGCAGTCGTCGCCAATGCGAGTACTCATTCTTATTGTAAAAGTATGGTTTATATAGCGATTTATTGGCCAAACCAAGTTGTCAAACCGCTCCCCCCTTCTCACGCAGTCCCCCAGTCTTCATTGTTGTCGCCAACCGGGCGTTGTTGTTATTTTAATAGATCGAGGCGAACGCACAGCATCAGCGAGAGAGTTGAGAGTTCACGCGTACAACAGGTTTTCCTCTGACTGTGGAGCGTAGTCGAGTCTAACCTTGGCTGTATTTCGATGACCTTCTTTTGCTGTGTGTTACATCGAATTTTGCATTGAAATTGAAGTATGCGTTGTAAATTTGCTGTTTTCTTGACTGAATTACTCGGTCTTGTTGATACGAGCCTGTCACGCCACAAATCCGATTCTAAATATACATCCGGATAAGAGACTGTCATTGGTCGATATGAATAGATCTGATGTCACTTTCGCGCCACTAGCTAATTTCGCCATGCTCATTGGACAGTTGGTTCGCGCCTTTCTACATTTGGATTTCAGCGGGTTTCCCAGGTCAATCGACGCTTTTCCCGATATCTATTAATAGTGGGGACGATTTTGTTGATCTCTGGCCACATGTGAGTGTAACTGGAGATGGCCAGCACCTACAGACTCCCCTTGGTCAGTTGCGCGCGCTGGATTCTGATGATTGGTCAGTTGCGCGCGCTGGATTCTGCCTGTTGTCGTGGTGAACGGCCGGCTGAACTGTGAAAATAGGTCAACCCCAGCTTGGGCCTGGAATTCTCAGTTCACACTGTCCACAGTCCCAGAACGGATACTGGTGCAAAGAGGTCAAATCCAGCGTGGTCCTCTAGTTCTGCGATAATTTGAGTTATAGCGGGACAGCAGCAGTCACACACAGTTGCGTCCCTTACTTTGGGATTTCCAGATCTATTCATGTCTCTTGTCCGGATGTATATTTAGAATCGGATTTGTGGCGTGACAAGCCCAGCCAAGATTCGCGCACTTCTATTTATAGGCCTAGCTGACGCGCGGACCTCACCGACACCAGGAAAGATTATAAATACATTGTGATTGTTGTCCTTGAACCTGCCTTTGGCTGGTCCACACAGAGGGTGGGTCGACCTCCATTCTAGTTGTAAAATGTGAGCGCTTTCACAACCTAACGATGCAATCAACATACAGCTGTGATAAATTAATGCTGTTCATGGCTTATACTTTCTTTGGATGGGTTTTGAGTATCAACAGATACAGCGTATTCTGGTCGAACCGTAGATTATATCCGCCATTTTAATTGTGGAAACAGTCGCGATAAGCCAACAAAACCTCCTCCGAAGAAGAAGATTCGGTTTCTCAGCCAATGAGGAGCGAGCTCCCATAACATGTGCTGCAAGCAATTTTTTGCCCGACACCTTCTCTCAGACAGAGAGCGAGCTAGCTGTCGGGGCATTCGGCGCGCACGGAGCACGGGCAGTTGAGGGCTAGCCCAGTTCTCGCCGCACGAGTGGCACGGGCGACAGCTGCACGGGCCTGTCGCCGTGCAACCGTTCGGGCTCTTAAGGCAGGGCTTTATGTAGCCATTACGCGGGCGTGAGCGAGGGCAAACGAAATTTCTAAGCAGAACTTGGACATGGGGTTTCCCAGCGGACACGAAATTGTGTTAACATGACAGCTTCTAACAACTATTTGATGTTTAAATCAACAATTTCATATGACAAGCTCCACTCCATTGGAAAGTGCGTTAATCAAAGCACACTCTGCACCAATGAATGAATTCCAAAAGTGATTCGTATACAAATGAATGGCAATTGAAGTATTTATGGCGCAAATTAAATCGGATACTTATTCATCGTTTTCTATTAATACTATCGTTTACAACTCACGGAGTGCAGGTTGCCATATATGGGATAGTTGATAAGGGTAAACACTATGCATATATTCAATACTACAAACAATACATGATACATTAGATGAATAAACTCTAAAATTCGATGCGTCCTCAAGCACTGGAATAGAAGTCGGAAGTCAGACGCTAAAGCGAATCTGTGCGAATAACATGTATCTCAAAGGCAGCAACAGAGCTTGAGCGCAACGCGCCTTCTCACGTATTTCTGCAGTTACAATCCACGCACACTAGAATGGGAATGGGGGATAGTACGTTTAACTACAGTGATCTGGACAAATCTCTCCTATTCTCACCCTCTTACATATAAGAATGTGATAAATATGTAACGCATTCTCTCCCACACTGGAGAAAAACCGGGCACCTGTAAGGAGGGTGTAAACTACACCCATATCCAGTAGTCCCTGCCCTCCTGCATGAGTGCATAGTCAGCTCCTCAACCTGTATAGGTCACTAGCTCCTTGCAGCCCCATATCCAGTAGTCCCTGCCCTCCTGCATGAGTGCATAGTCAGCTCCTCAACCTGTATAGATCACTAGCTCCTTGCAGCCCCATATCCAGTAGTCCCTCCCCTCCTGCATGAGTGCATAGTCAGCTCCTCAACCTGTATAGATGACTAGCTCCTTGCAGCCCCATATCCAGTAGTCCCTCCCCTCCTGCATGAGTGCATAGTCAGCTCCTCAACCTGTATAGATGACTAGCTCCTTGCAGCCCCATATCCAGTAGTTCCTCCCCTCCTGCATGAGTGCATAGTCAGCTCCTCAACCTGTATAGATCACTAGCTCCTTGCAGCCCCATATCCAGTAGTCCCTCCCCTCCTGCATGAGTGCATAGCCAGCTCCTCAACCTGTATAGATCACTAGCTCCTTGCAGCCCCATATCCAGTAGTCCCTCCCCTCCTGCATGAGTGCATAGTCAGCTCCTCAACCTGTATAGATCACTAGCTCCTTGCGGCCCCATATCCAGTAGTCCCTCCCCTCCTGCATGAGTGCATAGTCAGCTCCTCAACCTGCATAGATCACTAGCTCCTTGCAGCCCCATATCCAGTAGTCCCTCCCCTCCTGCATGAGTGCATAGTCAGCTCCTCAACCTGTACTCGCCAACTGAGACCCTGTCTTTTGACAGGCGGATTTAGACGAGCAAGCGGTGGCGTTTGATTCTGTGCGAGGCGCAGTGCCGTGGTTCAATCTCTGGGACGGAAGAAAACTGGATTCTTTCTTGCTATTGCCCAATCGGCTGCTACCCCGTGTCGTTACTATGCGTTGTGTCCCTGTGTGCGCGTGAATGAGTATGGATGCATAAAGTGAACATCGACGGTGCATCTCTCCACTGTGTGACTGTGAGAGTGTTGGTTCCACGTCTATGACGTGCCAAATAACAAATACTCGTCCTAAAGGGAGCTTCCTAATCCTTCCATCATGCTTACAATAAGGTACACCGTAGTGTGATGAACGCTCTATGCAGCCGTGAGACAGCGGTCGGTCGGAATACTCCGTATATACCTACATGGTGGAAATGGAACTAGTCTGTTTCCACGAACGTTATCAGGTGTCAGAAAAGGATTGTCCAGGTGATCTGGTTATCACGAGGTAGAGTGAAAAGATGTTTTAACCGTAGCTTACATCAAGATAAGTGCCAATAAAGCCATTACTTTTATCATTTATCAGCTGAAAACTAAATCCTCGAAATTAACATTTCAGACTATTATGGATCATCAGTGCATTTGTCTCGGCTCCCAAACCAGTTCAACTCCGAAGCAACATCGGACTTTTTTTGCTCAGGGCACAGCTTCAAGCTCTGTCGTAATACTTTCCCCATCAACATGTATAAATATGTAAAAGTTCTTGAATTTGTCGACTAAATAGAACGGAGACTAAATTCAAAGGTCTGAATGTGCCTTGTAGTATATATTAGTTACAGTTCTGCTCCCATGCTACCAAAGCAGCGAATGCGAAGCGATATAGAACGCCAAGCAGCATCATGTGCGTTGAAGTACTGTCCGCTTTCCAGTTGAAGTCACGACAGATGAACTTTTTTGGTTTTCCCACGCTGCCAGTACTTGTCCCCTCGACTGGCAGTGCGATGTCACTCGTCACCAGCACAGCAACGTACCACCCCCATTCCAAAGTCCAGATGTCAAACTCCCAGCAACCCCTTGTGTATGGTGGGCTATGCAGGAAAAAACACTGCCGAGTCGACACTTGTCATCATCTACTGCGCAGAAAAATTGCGTTCTACCAATCGGCACGTATCTTCCAGTCAGATCACGCGCAGCGTTCGAGCTTCACGCCATTTTCACTTCCCCCGTCGATCAGCAAGCATGGCGGATGGCCGGGTGCTGCTGCTGCTGGTGGTGCTGATGGTGGCACTCCACAAGGCGCATCTGATTCCTCTCGCTGCCTCGGACCATCCCGAGCCGAGCTACCACGTCTCCTTGGATCTTGGTCCCGACGTCAGCTCTTCCCGCCGGGGTGGTTTCCACAACGCTCCCCTCCTCCCCCCCTCCGAAGGTGCCCGACCCACTCTGCTTGCTCTCGAACTTTCCACCACTTCTGGCGATGAAGACCATTTAACCCCTGCACTAACTGTCTCGACCCCAGTCCTTTCTGAAGAGTCCACCACCTCTCAGCCCCAATCTGAAGACGGCTACATCATTTCAATCCCTGATTACGAAATAAACCAGCCCCGTGAAACTCTCTCCGCTTCTCATTCTCCTAGAGCGGAGCAACCCAACCCCACATCGCCAACCACCCAGATTCAGTCTGTTCCTGTCTACCCTGACGCAGAACAGTACCAGCTGCAATCTGGAAGCTCCTTTCCCTCCCCCCTCCCCCATCTTCCCGACCTACGCTCCCTCCTCGTCCCCGATCAATCGTATCCCAACCATCCCCCGCGTCCCAGCCAACCCGACCTTTCCAAATACCCCAGCTATCCCGACCTTCTCCGTCCCAGCTCAAACCAGTCCGTTCCAGTCACCCTAGACCTCGAACGGCTCCGTCCCATCATCCCCTATCTTGACCAGATCATCCGAGGCATTCACAAGCCGAAGGATGAAGTCATTCCATTCCGTCCCAATTCTGGGGCCAACGGCAGCAATCCAATTCTTCTGGAGCTCTACATTGACGTGCAGTGTCCCTACAGCGAGCAGGCCTACTCCTTCCTCTCAGACCTGGCGCACCTGTACGGCCCCTCCCAGGTCAAGTTCAAGGCCAAGATTTTCCCCATGCCCCACCGCAGGGGATCCTACTACATCGCCAAGGTGAGAGTTGACTGCAAAATGGAGGGACCTTGTGCCGGGAAAAGCGTGTAACGATGAAGTGTAAGCGGGATGGTAGGTAAGAAACGATGCCTTGAGAAATTAACATTGATATTCGGGTTGCAATAGTACATGTATATGCTTTGCAGCAATACGGTGCCAGTGCAAAAGCGACTTTTCGAATAACAAAAATTTGTTGTTGTGGTTGTTGTTGCTGTTAATGTTGTTGTTGGTGGTGGTGGGTGGTGATGGTGGTTTAATTGATGTTGCTTATCCTTAGATTGATCCAAATGTGCATCTTTCCCCAGATCATGGACCATCGATTCTCTTCTTAAAAGCATGTATGTCGTTATCTTTTGTAATTCTGACTGTAGTTCCTACCTATAATTAATTAGAAATCATCGCGCTCGGGGTATTGATGCTAGGGTTGATGGATGGATAATGCCAAAAACATGACCGTTGCTTCACGTATGATGCAGCGTTTTATATCTTACAGACCAAATAGAATGTTGTTGTAAAGAGCGATCCTTTTCATCATTCTGCGAGTATACTTTTGTTGTCAAATCTTGTCACTGTGCGCTGTGCCGAGCGTCAAGAGAGAGACGACAGCAATGTTGCCCTGCTAATGCTAATTTTGCAGCACCTTTCAATGATACTCGTGCTCCTGTCCTGATTTCCGTTGCGATCGATGGACCCTGAACGATTGTCCACACGCGTCGGTTTGATGGCAAGCAGGGATGTTCGAAAACACGCCCGAATTTCCACACTGCCTGCATGAAGGCCGAGCAACTTTATTTTGATATCTTTAATAGCTATTTTAAAAAAATCATGTATCCCATTTTTTCATGCGCTCTCGTCAATGGCTATTTTCTATCATGTATCCCCCTTTTTTCATGGCTGGCAGGCAGTGAAGGCCGTGTCGAAACTGACGGAGTACCGCAAAACCAACGCCTTCCTGACTCTGCTCTTCAACGTCAAGCGTTCTCTCACCAACGAGGCGCTGCGTACTGTATCTGACTCGGAGCTGGTTCAGTGAGTAATGACTGACTGACGAACTGACTGACTGACTGACTGGCTGAACGAATGAATGAATGAATAAATGAATGAATGAATAAATGAATGAATGAATGAATGAATGAATGAATGAATGAATGAATGAATGAATGAATGAATGAATGAATGAATGAATGAATGAATGGATGGATGAGTAAACGAATGGATGATTGGATGTATGAACGAACCAGTGAATGACGAAAGAATGAATGAGTGAATGAAAGAATGACTAGTGAATGGATGAATGCACAAATGCATGAAGAAAAGAACGAATAATGGATGAATGAATGGAGTTTCACAGCCCATCAGCCTTTGTGGGTTAATCATGGCCACTGTCTGTGAAATCACTGGAGCTGGTTAGAGTAAGCCCTCATAAAGCCATAATTTTCCTAGTGTAAGCATTTTGTGAATCGCATTATGGAAGAGACACAGCTGGTTACTCCCAACCTACAGAGGAATTGCTCCGGCAGTACTAGACAGAATCCTGTATTCTACTAAATCATAGTAAATGTGTTAGCAGCCGGGTTTTTTTAGTATCCCCATCAGAGCTATGTCCCCTTTACTGGTGGCGTCCCATCAGGTGTCGCATTACACCATGCTAGCCCTGACATCTTGTCAAAATTTCCATGACGGCAGCGTGTGAAACATAACATGATTATCACTTCTGATTATTTGTTTGCATTGACAAGTTCTGTGACGTTTGTTTGTTTGTTTGTTTGCTTGTTTGTTTGTTTGTTTGCTTGTTTGTTTTTATATGCTTGTTTATTTGGGGAGAGATAAAGTCAAAATTTTGCCATTTTATCGATGACTATGTGGCCGTATTGACCAAAACTTTCCATGCTGGTAAAGTGGGAAGACGTCAGTGTTGAGTGTCAGGGCAGTCGCTTCATTGTTACAAGAGTAGCAATTATTCTGCACCGTTGATGACATTCATTCCTGAAAAAGAAGGCACTGAAAATCTACATGTACAAGTCGGTCTTTCAGCTGCTTCTCATAACAAGTAATGAGGCCCAGAGACCAAAGCAAAGTATGTAGAGCTGACAGTGCTCTCATACAGAGTTGCGCGGCCGTTTTGGGGATTAAAACTTGAAACAAAGGAGACAATCCTGTAACCCTCAGTGCATTCTGGCTCTTGTCTTGCAGGCGGCTGGCAGACATGGCAGCACTGCTAGGTGTGGACAGAGACGTCTTCAACCTGCTCCTAGAGAACGCCACGCTGAGCAATTACACTCAGCTGTCATGGGAGAAAGCCATCAAACGTCAGCAGCCAACCCCTCTTTTCCTTCTCTGTTAATTGGTCTGTCCCTCACCTTATCCCCGATATCTGTCTTTCTCTCACACCTGTTGCGAGTTGATCAATATCACATTCACACACACACACACACACACACACACACACACACACACAAACACATACACACACACATACACACGCATGCCCGCACATACACACGCACGCACGCACGAACGCTCACACACACATACACACGCACATACATACGCACGCACGCATTCACGCACGCACAAACACACTCGCGCGCGTGCGCACACTCACAGACATGCAGTCTATTGCACCTAGAGGGTGTGACGTGAGAAGCTGCGTGCATCCCCAGCTGCATTCTTGAGCAAAATGTTTAACTCACGTTGCATCTCCCCATGTTTGAGCTGAGACGTGTACCCTGTGAGCGCTGAGTTGGAGATTTGTAAAAACTAATTTTGGCGCGTTCATCTGCAGTTCCGGTTCCATGCTTCCCCGGGTGTTGAGATGGTGTCGGAATGATGAATAGAGTAGCTTGATGACCAGGCGTAAAATGGTGTGATATGAGCACTTATCATGGATGAAAAGTCACAAAGTAAAAACAAACATATTTGTCTACATTTATATATCCCCTTACTTTCCAGCCTGTTTCTGCCATCCTTTCCATTCACAACCTGACTGACCCTTACCTGCACGTACACCTTTAGACTTCTCTGTCTGTATTGCTTTGGACTGTTCATAGTTGTCTTTAACTAAAATAGTAGTGTTAGAAGTAACGATGGTAGCAGTAGTAGTAGAAGTAGCAGCAGCACCAGAAGTAGTAGGAGAAGGAGGAGGAGGAGGAGGGAGGAAGGGGGTGGGGGGAGGAGGAAGAGGGAGGAGGAGGAGGGAGGGGGGGGGGAGGAGGAGGGAGGGAGGGAGGAGCAGGAGGGAGGGAGGAGGAGGAGTAGCGAGGAGGAGGAGGAGCGAGGAGGGAGGAGCGAACAGCGAGGAGCAAGGAGGGAGGAGCAAGGAGGGAGGAGCGAGGAGGGAGGGGGAAGAGGGAGGAGGAGGAGCGAGGAGGGAGGAGGAGGAGCGAGGAGGGAGGAGGAGGAGCGAGGAGGGAGGGGGAGGAGGAAGAAAGAGGAGAAGGAAGAGGAGGAGGAGGAGGAAGAAGGAGGAGGAGCAGGAGGAGGAGGAGCAGGAGGAGGAGGAGGAGGAGGAGGAGGAGAGGAGGAGGAGGAGGGGGAGGAGAGAGGAGGAGGCGAGAGGAGGAGGAGGAGGAGGAGGGGGAGAGGAGGAGGAGGCGTGAGAGAGGATGAAGGAGCGAGGAGGAGGAGGAGGAGGGAAAGAAGAAGTTGTACTGTAAAGTAATAGGAGTAATAGTTGTGGTGGTGGTTGCTGTATATCATCATTGACGTCGCTGATGTCGTCGTCGACATCGTCGTTTTGCTATTGTCATCGTCATCATTCATTGCCGTTGTTGTTATTGTCGTCGTCCTCTTCCTCGTCTTCCTCCTCCTCCTCCTCCTCCTCCTCCTCCTCCTCCTCCTCCCTCCTCCTCCTCCTCCTCACTCCTCATCCTCGTCCTCCTCCTCTCCTTCTTTTCCTCCTCCTCCTCTCCTCCTCCTCTCCTCTCCTCCTCCTCTCCTCCTCCTCTCCTCCTCCTCTCCTCCTCCTCTCCTCTCTCTCCTCCTCCTCTCCTCCTCCTCTCCTCCTCCTCTCCTCCTCCTCTCTCCTCCTCCTCCTCCTCTCTCCTCCTCCTCCCCTCCCTCCTCCTCTCTCCCTCCTCCTCCTCCTCCTCCTCCTCCCCTCCTTCCTCCTCCTCCTCCTCCTCCTCCTCTCCTCTTCCTGCTCCTCCCCTTCTCCTCCTCCTCCTCTCCTTCTCCTCCTCCTCTTCCTCCTCTCCTCTCCTCCTCCTCCTCCTCCTCCTCCTCTCTCCTCCTCTCCTCCTCCCTCCTCCTCCTCCTCCTCCTCCTCCTCCTCCTCTCCTCCTCCTCCTCCTCCTCCTCCTCTCCTCCTCCTCCTCTCCTCCTCCTCCTCTCTCCTCCTCCTCTCCTCCTCCTCCTCCTCCTCCCTCCTCATCCTCCTCCTCCTCCATCCTCCTCCTCCTCAATCCTCCTCCTCCTCCTCCTCTCTTCCTCCTTCTCGCTCCTCGATCTTCCTCCACCTGCTCCTCCTCCTCCTCCTCCTCCTCCTTCCTCCTCCTCCTCCTCTTCCTCCTCCTCGCTTCTCGATCTTCCTCCACCTGCTCCTCCTCCTCCTCCTCCTCCTCCTCTCCTCACTCCCCTCCTCCTACCTCCTCCTCCTCCTCCTACCCTCCTCCTCTTCCTCCTCCTCGCTCCTCGATCTTCCTCCACCTGCTCCTCCTCCTCCTCATCCTCCTCCTCCTCGCTCCTCGCTCTTCCTCCTCCTGCTCCTCCTCCTCCTGCTCCTCCTCCTCCTGCTCCTCCTCCTCCTGCTCCTCCTCCTCTTCCTGCTCATGCTCCTCTTCTTCCTCCTCCTCCTCCTCCTCCTCCTCCTCTCATCATCATCATCATCATCATCGTCATCGTCGTCATCGTCGTCATCGTCGTCATCGTCGTCATCGTCGTCATCGTCATCATCATTATCATCATCAATATTGACGTCGTCACCATTATTCACAAAGTAAATACAATTTCCACCACCACTACCTCCATCATCATCATCGTCATCTCATCATTGATTTTTCTACGAATGGCATGCATAATCACGTGTGCCTCTGTGCAGGTGGTGTGACAGGCACGCCCACGCTGCTGGTGAACGGGGAGCAGATGGAGTTCCAGTCTCCCCTCACCCTGCCCCAAGTGCTCGACTTCATGCGCCGTCTCTCCTCTGTGGGGTAGGCCGCCTGTCTGGGTCGGAGGTTGGAGTTGACGGCGTATCAGCCTGTCTTGGCTGTGTTAGACAAGTAACCCCTTGCATCGCCCCGCCCACATTGGAATCTGAGACAAACAGTACTCTGATATGTGTATTGAACGCTGCGGTCATAAACTGTTTTCCACGAGGGTCACTCGGGATGTTGGGTTTCTGACCTGACATCCCCCCCATGCACACGCTTGGATCATAGTGGCGATTTTCTGCCAGGAGCGCATGCGCTGTTTATTTGTCAACACTAGCCCGCTAGTAAAAAATGCGTAAAATAACCCTCAGAAACATCATTTTGGGATTGGAATGGACTTTATTTGCCACAAACGCTCTGCATGAGCGAGTAATGGCAAGTAAGGATGACACAGTAGTGGACTTTATTCATGCAGAATACATTTAAACGTGCATAAACGATGTCTGTGGCAAAGAAAGCACTTTCTTAGCGTCTATCAACACAACATGGGGCGCAGAAGATTTACCTCTCCTTTAACAAGTGAAGCGCTGCACTACATCTGTAGGTGTTCAGGAGAGGCAAAGAGCGCTCAATTGCCAACATGAAGCGCTCATGCAGCGCTTTGTAATCCTCAACAAGTCTAAAGTAACGATGAATGATACGTTCTGGTCATAGATACGAAGTGATACTGACACTGGTGCGATCATGACAGTGCTGGTGCAAGTAAGTAAGAATGGGTGTGGTTATAGAGGTAGTGATGTGGTGGTGGTGTGGTGATGGTAGTGGTGGTGGAAGTAATGATGGTTGTGGTTGTATAGGTGGTGCTGGAGGTGTGCTGGTAGTGGTGGTGCTGAAACTGGTACTGGTTATGCTGGTGGTGGTGATTGTGGTGGCACTGATGGCAGAAGTGATAGTGGTGTTGGTGGCAATGGTGATAGTGATAGTGGCGGTGTTGATGGTGTTGGCGGCAGTGGTATTGGTGGTGGTGAAAGTGGTGGTGGTGGTGAGAATCATTGTGGCGATGTTAAAGCACATCTTGTCTTGTCCAATGCTGATGAAAACCATTAAAAATAGGCAATCCTGAATTTTATCTCTCCAGGTTTACTGGAGGTCCTCACAGCTTTATCTGTCTGTCTGTCTGTCTGTCTGTCTGTCTGTCTGTCTGTCTGTGTGTCTGTCTGTCTGTCTGTCTGTCTGTCTGTCTGTCTGTCTGTCTGTCTGTCTGTCTGTCTGTCTGTCTGTCTGTCTGTCTGTCTGTGTGTGTGTCTGTCTGTCCCGACTTAACGGCTGATATCTAAAAAAATCCTTGACATTTGCACACTTACTGGAAGTTAGGTCCGATTGAATGTATCAAATTTTCAGAATCGAGGTTTGAAAAGAAAATTACTTTTTTTACGTTTTGGTGTTGCAAAGAAGGCAAGGGACGGAACTCTGTCCCGACTCAAGGGAAGTTTTGGTGTTGCAAAGAAGGCAAGGGACGGAACTCTGTCCCGACTCAAGGGACGATACTGATTTTTTTCGCCTCTTTTTCCGAGAGGTTGCGGATTCGAACCCGACCTTTTTGACTCACAAGCGAAGCAAAAGTGAGTCTATGTACTCACCCTTTTCGTCCGTCCGGGCGTCCGGGCGTTTGTAAAAAACTTTAACGTTGGATTTTTCTCGGAGAATATTAAGTCTATCAACACCCAATTTGAAATGATGGTGTAGGATGACAAGGCGTACAAAAACATACATAGTGACTTGACCTTGCTTCAAGGTCAAGGTCGCAGGGGCCGTAAATGTTTTCTAAAAAACAGCAATTTTTCACATTTTCCCAATTTTCTCTGAAGTTTTTGAGATTGGATATCTGACCTATATATGGTATATAGGGCAAAGTAATCCCTATCTTTTGATACCAGTTTGATTGACCTTGCTTTAAGGTCAAGGTCACAGGAGGTCTTTAAAGTTGGATTGTATGCCTATTTTGAAGTGACCTTGATCCTGAACTATGAAAGATAACTCTTCCAAACTTCATAACATTGTAGTACACATGTTATACTTTTATCATGAGACACATTTGGTCACATATCATCAAGGTCAAGGTCACTTTGACCCTTATAAAATGTGACCAAAATGGGGTAGTGAACTACTAAAAGTGACCATATCTCATGGTAGAAAGTGTCAATAAGCACCATTGTGCTTCCAATGTCTTGAATTAACAGCTTTTTGTTGCATGACCTTGGATGACCTTGACCTTGGGTCAAGGTCACATGTATTTTGGTAGGAAAAATGTGTAAAGCAGTTCTTAGTATATGATGTCATTGCTAGGTTTAGTTGTTTGACCTTGACCTTGGTTACCTTAAGGTCAAGGTCATGTAAAGGTCAAGGTCAAGCATGTGAGTCGTATGGGCTTTGCCCTTCTTGTTTATATATGCCAAAACCTGGAGGTTCAGCGCCAGCGGTTTTTATTGTATAGAGAGGATAATCTGCGCAAATTTCTGCAGATCTGTTTTGCTCTTACGCTTGTGGAAATTTGCGCATGTTTCCCCTGTGCATAACAATCAGGAGCATGTTAGGGGGAAACGGAAAAGTTTTACGAAAACGATCCGTCAGTAAATCATTCGATAAAGGTAACAAGCATCATAGCAATTCTGTACATTCGTTTTTTTGTTTACTTCCCTTTTCGAGCATAGGGTTGCATTCATTTGAACATTTGTTGCCGTCCTTTGTATGAAAACTTCTCATTAACTAAACAAACAATAATTACGGTAATCACCAGGAGTACTCAGAGTTGTAGGAATCCCTGGTTTAATGAAGAAAAAAAACTTTCGGGCGCAGCCCTTCCTACCCTCTCATCCATTGATTTGACGCTTGGTGGGAAAAGAAGAGAGAGAGTGGGGGGGGGGGGGGGGGGGCAGGGAGAGAGAGAGAGAGAGAGAGAGAGAGAGAGAGAGAGAGAGAGAGAGAGAGAGAGAGAGAGAGAGAGAGAGAGAGAGAGAGAGAGGGAAGGAGGGAGACAGACAGAGACACAGACAGACACACAGACAAACAGACAGACAGACAGACAGACACACACACACACACACACACACACACACACACACACACACACACACACACACACACAGATAGACGGACGGACGGACCGGACCGGACGGACAGACCGGACCTAACCGGACCGGACCGGACTGTACCGGACAAGACAGCACAGGACAGGAGGGAGGGAGGGAGGGAGGGAGGGAGGGAGGGGGAGGAGGGAGGGAGGGAGGGAGGGAGAAGGAGGGAGGGAGGGAGGGAGGGAGGAGGGAGGGAGGGAGGAGGGAGGGAGGGAGGGAGGGAGGGAGAGTTAAAATTTACAACCGTATACACAGGTGACAAAGTGACTTAGAATCCAGAAGGAGTTTACAACAGGTTCTGTAAAAATCTTTATGTATATTTTCTCGTACTTTAAATGCAGTCTGTAGCTGCTTGAGCACCTTTAATACAACAACATACATAAAACATCGTTTTGGTTAAGGTAGATTGTTCTTTGTTAGCGTCACAAAGGGAGGGTGGCCGGGGTCGGACTGACAACAGTACCAGTGTTAGCGTAGTAGTTTGTTTCCCCTCCTTTTCGTGGTTACTGTCCATTCTCATTATCAGGAGGATGTTCTAATTTCTCGAGACGCATTATATACGCATAATATACATACATTACGACATCACGTGTTTTTCTTGTGTCACATCCATGCATTAACTGTGCCTCATATCTGTATTTTAACTTCTGAATATGACTAAGAATATATTTCGTTCTGAGGTCATTATATACGTGGCAGCGCAACAGAAAATGACTTTCATCCTCAATTTTTTGCACATAATTATTATCAGAATTTATAGCACACACACACACACGCACACAGAGAGAGAGAGAGAGAGAGAGAGAGAGAGAGAGAGAGAGAGAGAGAGAGAGAGAGAGAGAGAACTTCATTGAACTTTATTGCTTAGGCTGTAGGCCCAGAGAGAGAGAGAGAGAGAGAGAGAGAGAGAGAGAGAGAGAGAGAGAGAGAGAGAGAGAGAGAGAGAGAGAGAGAAAAGAGGGGAGACAAATGGAAGAACGTTTTTGCGTTGTTTTAATTTTTATGACTAAGAATATATTTCGTTCTGAGGTCATTATATACGTGGCAGCGCAACAGAAAATGACTTTCATCCTCAATTTTTTGCACATAATTATTATCAGAATTTATTGCACACACACACACACGCACACAGAGAGAGAGAGAGAGAGAGAGAGAGAGAGAGAGAGAAAGAGAGAGAGAGAGAGAGAGAGAGAGAGAGAGAGACTTCATTGAACTTTATTGCTTAGGCTGTAGGCCCAGAGAGAGAGAGAGAGAGAGAGAGAGAGAGAGAGAGAGAGAGAGAGAGAGAGAGAGAGAGAGAGAGAGAGAGAGAGAGAGAGAGAGAAAGAAAAAAGAGGGGAGACACATGGAAGAACGTTTTTGCGTTGTTTTAATTTTAACCAGAGGCCCACTGAATGATGAAAAAAATGCTCAGTGTATAATATGTTATAAATATGGAGATTCCGTTTTCAAAACGGAATTTCAGTTTTTACGCTCCTCTTGCAGGTCTGCAGGGCAAGGCTTGGGATCCAAAGCCCCAAAGCAGCCGTCCTCGGCCATTGTCATGCTCCAAGAGAGGACCCTAGTCTGGAACTCTTTCTTCCCGCCCGGCAACCAAGGAACGATGAATGAAGAAAAAGCCACGGCCACACTATACACAAACTGAAATGATGTTCACTTCTGACCTGAAGACGATGTAGACGAATGATAAAGAGCAGAGCCTGAAAGCCTAGGACGCATTTGGAGTAAGCCTCAAACAAAAGCAAACTTGCAACTGAATAGTTACAAAGGATTGCATTTGACCCATTCTACTGACACATCTTGTGTAGAACCGTTAGGTTTATTTTTGTTGCGCTTCCTCGCGCAAGTTGACGAAGAACCTGTGTACAGAGTTCGTGATGTGAGGGTCGATGTTCACTGCAGCTAATAAAGTGATTCATTGCAAACAAAATGAATGGTTCTTGTCATTTTGTGCGTAATTCAGTGAATCTTCCCCTCATGAATCCCCCTGAGGGTATTGACCCACCACGTCTCCCTACGCGTTTCATTAGAGGCAGATTCCCAGGGAAAGCACAACTTGACTTGCCCGTATTGTAATTAAGTCTCATTTCCGTGATCAATTTCCTTAACTAGCCTACAAAGCCTGATAGCCGTAAAACTTCATCCCGCCATCCCCTCATGCAAAACAAACTCAAGTTTTTAAAATATTTTTTTTATATCCCTGTCAAGTTTGTTCCCGCAATACAATATCAGGGAAAGTGCTAGAGCACGTGATGCACAGACACAATCATTAATCGTGAATGGTTTCTGACACATGAAAATTGACGAAGAGCTCTTGAACTGTTCGAAGATTAACCAAATCCACGTTATACGAGCATAGTTCTAGAGGGATTGGGTCTCTCGCAAGAGCATGTGTAATTTTTGGACCAAATTCAGCTGACTCATTATTCTACATATTCCCGAGGCGGGTTTTTCCAGGACTGTGATATGCTTGCAAAGGCAGTCGAAAAGGCTTTTGCTGTTTTGGGGGGGTTGGTTTTGTTGTTGGGGTTTTTTGTGGGTTTTTTTTTTGGGGGGGGTTGGGGGGATTGGGGGGTGGTCCTTGTAACTATACGCAACGTCCAGACAGTCAGTGCCTGTAATAAATCATTTCCCAAAACCTGACACTGCTGCTTTTTCCTCCCAGTTTTGAGACACCGGCTTCTGTTCAATTACAGCAATCTCTCTATTGAAAAAAAAGAGAGAGAGAAAAAGACTGGAAACACCTTTGGAATTGCCTTTGCAAGCACATCGTAGTCATGGAAACCCACCTCTGGTCACGATCCGGAAGACCCCGGGTAGCTACTAGCACATCAAATGCATTACTGAGTCTATACCTTTGTCCAGTAGTGTAGTAGAGTGGCTGGACTGAAACGGTCTGATCTGATTAACGAAGAGAAGAGGCATGGTGAATAGAAGGTAAAGTGTCTAGTCGTTTGAAACCCAGAAAGAATGTTGCTGCAGAAAATCGAAACCTCTGTTTCGTCTCGCAGGACAGTTAAAAGTGACTGAGAAAAAGAGGATAGTAAAAGTATGGGATGCACAAGGCGCCTTGACAACTCAAAGTATCAGCTTTCACTCAAGGTGGTTATGAGAGGCTTCAGAGTGGGACAATACATCTGCACTTTTACCACAATTTCATTACTTTTTTATTGTTTAATAAAACGTTAAACAAAGCGCTCAAGTAATAGAAAAAAACCCGCTTCAAATACACGATGGACGCATGAGTGACCAACATTTCGACATAAAGTTTATCTCAGGCATGAGGTTGAAGTCGGAGTAAAGAGACAGGCGGATTTGTAAGTCAAGCCATACTGCTGTCGATTATCGATAGTGAGTTTTTTAAGATCGCCTCGTTGTTTTGTCCTACATTATGTCTCAAGGACAGTCAATTTGCTACATGGAGTTTTCTAACAATGTTGCAAGACATCTCGCTGGAGCAAAATAAGTACTCCCACCCAAAACCGACTTGGATGCAAAATGTAAAACACCCCGGTCGAGGTTTTGAACCATGCAAGAATTTTATCTATAGACACCTAGAACTTTCCTGGATCCCACGCGCAGTTTCACAGGGAGACGTGAAATGTGCAGTCGCGTCCAGACCCTGTCTGCACGGAGGTGTTACACACACGGTGTCAGGGCAGGCTGGATGAGGATCATCACAATCGCACTACACTGTTTGTTTGGGCTGCACGGAACGCTGTCTCATTTGCCCCGGCATGTCGTCTGTTGGATCAGGTCATGTTGATTTTGACTCCCCTCCCTCCAACAGATCCCTTTTCCCCTCCCTCCAACAGATCCTCTTTCTCCTTCCTCCCACCCTTTACTATCCCTCTCCTCTCTCGCATTTAAGCAGTGCTCTGATAATGTCTACGAGTCTCATTACCCTACAGCTCAATAGGGACTTTTTTCTTTTTGGGGGGAGTGTGTGTGTGTGTGTGTGTGTGTGTGTGTGTGTGTGTGTGTGTGTGTGTGTGTGTGTGTGTGTGTGTGTGTGTGTGTGTATTGATTGGCTGTTCGTCTGTGAAATGTGACCCAGAACAGGTCTACGATGTAAAGAAGCGCGACTATTAATGACATGGTGGTTATTAGACATGCTAAGAAGCCAAGACCTGTATAATGTCTCCTCTGTGTTCATAGAATTAATTATCGTTTTCTCTATGGTCCAGCTGTTGTTTAATATGTCATTACCCACATCTACGGTGTCTATTGAACATTTGGTATAAATTTTCCATAACCTTAACTGACCGAGATTATGCTTTTCGAAAGCGTTGACCTTTGGTATGGTCCCTTTCTGATAGTTAATTATACAACCTGTTGGCCTTCGATTCCCCGACTTTTTCAAAGCCTCCATGTGAGTGGACACCACGAGGTCGCGTGTGACCATTTGATCGGACACCAGACATTGACTAGTTTTCCAGCAATGTTTTTATCTTCACTATCACCACCACCCACCCCTATTGAGACTCAAATAATTAGGCCTATGTACGTCCAAGATCATCGCACTCCGCCTCAGTCCTTCCTCCTGTAGATCTCGTCGCTCCCGTTTTCCCGGGAGTGCTATAGCTGGAGGGGTGAGTGTCTTTGCCATTTGTGACATCTGCATTGGTCCCTTGATTCTACATTAAACGTCGTAACAAGGAATCAAAGTCCGGCACTTTTGGAAGACGTACCGACTACCTTCTCTTTTCTTGTATTTCACGATTATCATCATCCCAGGAACCGCTGCAAAACATGGCCGACTGACATTCGGCTGACCTTTCTTCGCTTCCTTTTCAACACACTCCATCCACCAAAGCCATATTAGCAGCACGCTGAGGACAACCACAGACACTAAGGTCAAGTCACGTACTTTTCTGATTACGCTTCTCGTTGACGTAGGCCGAGCAATTTCACTAATCCAGCAGTGTGACTTCCCGACAGGTGAGCTCAGAAAGGGCAGACAATGTAGGACTACACAGCGTTCTCTTCCCTGTGCATTATCGTCAAAGGTGTCGCGGTGGTGACTTTGTCTGCGACGTCACTTCGTCGTGGTGGGGAGGATCACCCAGAGATCGGGAGTTACACGGGAGTTTGCCTACGTGAGGAGAGAGGTGAGTGGAGCATAGTGGAAAATAGCGTCTAGACATTACAGTTGAAAAAAGGTTGGAGAGAGTAGAGAAAAGTTCTGCTCTGCTTATGTTGACTTTACGTTACAAACACAAAGCAGACGGGGGATTTTCCGGAGAAAAATGTAAGTGGTATGCACACAGGAGATGTCGATAAGAAGCTATGTTTATGAACCCTGAGCTAATTTTTTAGGCGGAGGGGTGAATTGCTATCGAGGTCTTAATTTTTTCAAACTGTTACCGAGAGAACACACACAAACACACACACACACACACACACACGCACACACGCACACACACACACACACACACACACACACACACACATACATACACGCACACATACACTCACACACATACACACACAAGCAAGCAAGCGCGCACATATGCACTCACTCACATACGCACACACGCACGCACACACGCACGCACGCACACACACACACACACACACACACATACACACATATATTATGGAGTGAATTGCTCGTCTTTTGCAGAGGTAGGCTGTCCATTCGTCGATTCTGGATAACAGAGTTCTGCCAGCATACTGCATTCGGAGATTACTTCAACGAAAAACATCAACGAACCACTACGAGCCCTCAGGTAAGATTCATGCAGGAGATAATTCCAAACGAGGACGCATATGTCACGTGTTCAATTCATCGTGACAACGACACAGCCGTCAGCTGCCTACTGTGTTCTACTATGAAATGGTTGCGGACTATTGCACACAGAAACGTAGGATTAATACAAGACTGCGAAGCAGTGACAGTTCATTCTATATTCCTAGAACACATAAACATGTCGATGTGTTTAGGTGATGTCCAACATAAACGGGTGATGTGTTTATTAAACACTTTCTTAAACACATGACGCGTCACAATTTTTTACAGTGTGGTGTATTACCTATTTCTCCTTACTGCCGTTACAATCACTGCTTCCATCGTAAATCTACATCCTACCCATTCCCATGACATCTGAGTCCATGGCGTTCTCTTTTTGAGCAGTTCGGATGGATGGTAGGATGGATGAAGATAAATGGTAGGATGGATGAATGGAGAGATGGATGGACGAACGTACGGACGGACGGATGGGCGGATTGAGTTTTACGGTCTATCAGCCTTTGTAGGCTATGTAAGACCTTTGATCACGGACTTACTGGAACTAGGTAGAATAAGATTAGATAAAGTCACGATTCCCTTAGATATTCCCCTTTCCCGAATCGCGTAGAGCGATGCGGTGTGTCCTTTCTTACCCCACAACTTCAGGGAGGGGGGGGGGGGGGGGGGGGGTGGGGTTGAGCAGGTCGGAACAGCTACGCGGTGAGCATGACGTCATGACAGAGACGAGCGATTCAGGCCGCATGTTACACTATGCAACGTTTTTCTGGTGGTTTGAAGCTTTCAACTTTGTGGCGATGGAATTACAAGTTCCTAGCTCCAGGCCAAAGCGTTCATGCCAAGCAATTTATGCAAATGCTATGAATACATACATGAAAACGATTGAATTTGCATGCCTAAAAGAAGCTGAATGTTTTTTAAAATGATACTTTTTTAAAACAAACATATTATATTTTCAGGATAAATGATTTCAAGTCAGACAATTTATGCCAATTTACGGCACCTCCACCCATCAAAATAATGAATTGGTTTTGCATTTCCCTCATAGAAACTGTTTATTTCACTAAATTCTAAAGGCAGAGATCTGACTCGATACTTTTCTTGTGTTGTGTTGATATGCATCAGCAAAACGTTACAGGTGATGGCATAACTTGTCACGGATTATGTAACTACCCTTATGAGATTTACCTGATAAAGTGTGGATGCATTTTGACAGGAGACCATTCTAAACAAGCAGTGCTTGTCGACAGATCATTGAAGAACCTCAACCTGCAGGCGAGTGGCCATCTCCAGTTTGTGATCTTTTACCTCAAGTTGAGACGATGAACACCTTTGGAAAGTCTGACCTGTGCATATGGTGGTAAAGTGCAGATAATGGTCTTTCTAACGATGTAAAAAGCACGAATATTGGAGAAACGATGACAAAGATATGGGCTACTGAAGTCTGATGCCTATTGGTACGACTTTGATAAAAATTCGTTAATTTTTTTTTTGTGTGTTTAAGGCAACGCAGCGATTGTCAACGTGGTGACTATTTTGAGTGTTGTGCATCGGCTCGGCTGACCAGTTGGACGTGCGTGCGTGCGTGTGTGGTTGTGTGTGTGTGTGTGTGTGTGTGTGTGTGTGTGTGTGTGTGTGTGTGTGTGTGTGCGTGCATGTGTGAGTGTATGCGTGCGTGTGTGTATGTGTTTGTTTGTGTATGTGTGTTTGTGTTTGTGTTTGTGTGTGTGTGTGCGTGTGTGTGCGTGTGTGTGTGTGTGTGTGTGTGTGTGTGTGTGTGTGTGTGTGTGTGTGTGTTGTGTGTGTGTGTGTGTGAGTGTATGCTTGCGTGTGTGTATGCGTTTGTGTGTATATGTGTATTTGAGTGTGTGTGTGTTTGTGTATGTGTATGTGTGTGGTGTGTGTGTATGTATGTGTATGTGTGTGTATGTGTGTGTGTGTGTGAGAGAGAGAGAGAGAGAGAAAGAGAGAGAGAGAGAGAGAGAGAGAGAGAGAGGGGAGAGAGAGAGTGAGAGAGAGAGAGAGAGAGAGAGAGAGAGAGAGAGAGAGAGAGAGAGAGAGAGAGAGAGTCCTCGCAGACGCGGAAACCGGACCAAGAAGCAAATTTCTGCTGCGAGCACAACATCTTGTAGCTTCGTCAATTTCGTGGCGTGGTCTGCAATGGGCCCATTCTGGACACAGAGATATAGTCTCAGCCACGCTGAATGCAATGGGCCCATTCTGGACACAGAGATATAGTTTTAGCCACGCTGAGTGCAATGGGCCTTGAGAGCTGAAATCCTGCACGATCCAATGTGACTGGTCCTCACGAAACCAGTCCTAATTCGCTCTAGGCGATTGAGCGCTAGACGCCGAAACATGTAACGAGGTCAATCTCAGTCAATTACATGCTTTGTAGAAATGCACTCCAGGGACACCGAATGTTCAAGTCCTCGAATAGTTTGCCTGGAAACACGTGACGATGCGTGAAAAGAAACTGTTTCTTGCCTTACCTCTGCTATGGAGCATAATTATGTGTAGGGAAACTTCAAAAGTCATTTTCTCAAAACTGCCGCTAGAACGACTTCTATCCTCAAATGGACTTACCGTCTTGAATTTCATCATACAGCGTTTATCCTTGAATCAAATAAAGTAGAAAAGTTGTATATTTTTACGTACTTGCATACACAGGCATACACACACGCGCACGAGCCCACTCACCCCGAGAGTATCGGGAAGTCAGGGCCGAAACACTTGAAGACGGCCGGGCTCTTCCTCTGAGGGCCTTCAGTCGTCTCGCTTCTCACGAAGTTTCTTGTCCTCCACATAATTATACATATACACACGCGCGCTCGCGCGGACGCCTTCAGATCAATACAAAGACTTTGTTTACACGCGTGAGTCAATGAACACATGTAGTAATGCAAACTTGGGAAAGCTGGAAACGCCCGCGCATGCCGCAGACAAACATTGTCATACGTGCAGAGTCCTTAGTGATCTGACGATGCAAAGGCTTAGATCTCATCCTGCTCTTGTAAGTATTGCTTCCGTATTTTCCCCAGCAGTCGCGCACTGAGAATACATTTATTTCTCCTTGTCTACCTGTTATTTGAAAACGAAAATCACTACCTCCAGTAAATCTATATATACGCAGAGGCATTCCCTGTGTGGCAAGCCTTTCCCTAGTAAATAAGTGAACACGGTTTAAGAAGCCAGTAGCATAAGCATTGGCTGCCTATTGCATGTGAGTCTCTGTAGTGCTCCTGAACTTTCTGATGCGCCAGGGATAACTTTTGGTAGAGCATCTCCTTCGCCAAATTATTAAAATGTTCAATGACATCGGAATGTATCAATGTACTAGTTCGTGTGTTTTTCAATAGTTGTGGGCTCCATGTTTATGAACAGTGATCTGAGCGGAAAAAAGTATCTGAATTCCTGCTCATGTGACTCACAGACTATGTGATGCCCGGACTTCCAAGTCTTTCAAATCTTCGAGGTTTCCTTTAATGAATATGTCTGAATTATTGCATGTGCACATGTGTGTACCTGCATTATGTACAATAATGTTTTCAATGTGTAACATTGTTCACGATGTTCTTTGGTGTGAATGTGGCGCTTGATCACCAGGTTGTTGCACATGGGTCGGACTCCATCTCTCAGGTGATTTGACTGCACGATTGGATCTGAGTAATCTGTCCCCATGCTCCTCAGTAGCTTTTGGCTGTTTGGGTACACCCCTGGCTGAGCTACTGGAGCAGACCCCGAAAGCTTCGGCCATTTGTAACTCTGTATGTCTCACGTTGGAATTATCATGATGATGTAAATTACGCAGAAAAGGGGGTAACAGCTGTGATCTGCAAGTCATTCCCTGACATATGTCAGTGAAAGGGGGCGTCGAACCATTTATTTGCTCAGAGCAAAAACCCATTTACAGGAAGACACATCACGCTGATGCTCGTGAAAATCGCCTTATTTCATCGCCTAGTCAGCACGGGGTCGGCTCTCTATTGCGGAGGGCCGCTATTGCGGAGGGCCGCTATTGCGGAGGGCCGCTATTGCGGGATTTTTTCAACAAAAGTTCCTCAGGCAATTTTGATTCTTTTGTCCTAAAACGCATTTAAAAAACCATAAAATGTATGTTACTTTTTTTTCAACTTAGAAAAATTTTCGGTTTTTTTTCTTTAAATAATCCCGCAATAGCGGCCCCCCGCAATAGAAAAAAACCCGAAAATTTTTCTAAGTGGAAAAAAGTAACATACATTTTATGGTTTTTTATGCGTTTTAGGACAAAAGAATCAAAATTGCCTGAGGAACGTTTGTTGAAAAAATCCCGCAATAGCGGCCCCCCGCAAAAGAAAAAAAAGTATTTAAAAAAAAGTAACAAAAATATTATGGTTTTTTTATGCGTTTTAGGACAAAAGAATCAAAATTGCCTGAGGAACTTTTGTTGAAAAAATCCCGCAATAGCGGCCCCCCGCAATAGAAAAAAAAACTTTAAAAAGTAACAAAAATATTATGGTTTTTTATGCGTTTTAGGACAAAAGAATCAAAATTGCCTGAGGAACTTTTGTTGAATAAATCCCGCAATAGCGGCCCTCCGCAATAGCGGCCCTCCGCAATAGCGGCCCCTCCCCCTCAGCACTAATACCACAGCTGCTGCTGGGTGTCTGGTTAATTGAAATGTCATGGCTGCATGATCACAACTGCTGCTTCGAAAAATGAAAGAAATTAAACTCATTTGATACGACACCAGCTGCAGGGTACATTTTGATGTAAATGCAAACGAAATACGCTCGTATACATTGTCAGCTGTGACATCACCACAGTTTGAAAAAGACGTCAACGTTCTCGTTTATAGTTATTGCTGGATCTTTGCTTTGTTTGCCCGTTCGTTTGTTTGGTTTGGTTTAGTTTAGTTTAGTTTGGCTTGGTTTGGTTTGATTTGGTATAGTTTGGCTTGGTTTAGATGAGTTTGGTTTGGTATAGTTTGGTTTGGTTTGGTATAGTTTGGTTTGGTTTGGTGTGATTTGGTTTGGTCTGGTTAAGTCATAGCAAACGCTCATTTGTGTTGAAACGCAGTGTTATTAGTGCTTTATTCCATGTTTAACATATTCGGGAAGGAACGAAAGGTTGTTTTTTTAAATACTGATCAAACACTAAAATGATGGAGGTTTCTCATTCAAATTCTGCTCACGATGAATTTCCTTTGCAAGACGTGGACAAGTTGTATTTGACATGTTACTGAAAATGCACAGCGAGCTCTGAAACAGACGGAGGCAGAGGAACATGTGCGCTTTTTTGTGTAGATTTTCAAGCGCTTGGAGGAATGGGGGCTAGAGATGCTTCAATGTGGCAGGATGTGAGATCCACTGTACTGTAAAATAAAACAGAATACGTACAAACTGACAAATCAAACACTAAGACAGAGATGATGAGAAAAGAGTAATTCCGTCGCTTTCCAATGGGCACACGTGAGAAAGCAAGCCATCCACGTTCGAATAGGCAACTTCACTTTACAGTTCTATCCGCGTAGCTTAGGTTTGTGGGTTGTTGGTTGGAATTGACCCACCGCGTCTCCCCATGCGATTCGTGAGAGGCTAGTAACTGTGGAAATTGTGGCATGACTTGTTCTTAGTCTGACCCGTTCTAATGATTATTCGTGGTCAATGGCCTTGCACAGCCTACAAAGATTAATGGGCCATATATCTCCATTCATCCATCCATCCATCCATCCATCCATCCATCCATCCATCCATCCATCCATCCATCCATCCATCCACCCTCTTAGATTTGCTGTTCTTTCGAATACATTCTTCAAGCGCAGTGCAAATAAACACCTTCATGAAACATTGTCACAATCAATTCCTTTCAACTTCAGCCAGGTCTTCGTCATGGCCTACAAACTGACGAGTTCTGCGACCTTGACATTGATACTGGTGACGTCAGCACAGTGTTTGGTCTCCCTGCTTGTCCCCTCCGAGCCCCTGGGTCTGGCCCTAGGGGGAGAGGGTCCCTCCCCCTGCACTGTGGACGTGTTTCTAGACCCCAACTGTCCCGACAGTCGAAAGTCCTTCCGTCAACTGCGCCCCCTCCTGACCGAGGAGGACTTGGCGAGTCGCATCCGGTTCCGCCTGCTGCTCTTCCCCCTGCCCTACCACCGTGCCTCCTTCCTGTCGTGCACTGTACGTGTGTGTGTGTGTGTGTGTGTGTGTGTGTGTGTGTGTACGTGTGTGTGTGTGTGTGTGTACGTGTGTGTGTGTGTGTGTGTGTGTGTGTGTGTGTGTGTGTGTGTGTACGTGTGTGTGTGTGTGTGTGTGTGTGTGTGTGTACGTGTGTGTGTGTGTGCACGTATGTATGTGTATATGTCTGTGTGTATGCGCGCGTGTGTGTGTCTGTGTGTATGCACGTATGTTTGTGTATGTGTGTGTGCGCGTGTATGTGTGTACATGTGTGTTTATATGTGTGTAAGCGTGTGTGTGTGTGTTTGTGTGTGTGTGTGCGTGGGGGGGGGGGGGGGGGGGGGGAGGGAAGGAGGGGGCGTGTATGTTTCTGTGTATGTGTGTGCATGTGTGTGTGCATGTGCATGTATGTGTGTGCGTGTGTCCACCTATATGCTGTATCTGCATAGATATACCTGTATTAGTCCGCTTCTCTGTTTGCTCGTGCACCCGTTCATCCCATTCACCTAGTCTCTCAACCAGCCTCTTATCCATCTGTCTGTCCCTCCATCTATCCGTCTCTCCGCACTCACGCCTGTCTGTGAGTGAGTATACCTCATTGCGTTTGTCTGCCCACATTAAAACTTTGCCTGTCTGCCTCTGTTGTTCACAAAGCCAGCACCTGTGTCCACAAGCAGAGTGACTGTACACGGTGCTGTGCGCTGCTTGCAGGCTGTGAAGGCGGTGGAAGACCTGACCAACGCCACGGTGGCCACGGAGTACCTGGCGCGCGTCTTCGAGCAGCTGGAGAACTATAGAACCGACGTGCTCGTGGCCAGGAACGACAATGACGTCACCAGGTAATGCGGTCCAGGTGCAGGACTGTTCCAACACACGACTCCCCAGAGTTTCAATGGGTCAAATCAGCAGTAGTGATCTGCCCAAAGGCAAAGCAAAGGTGCATCATCTTACATTGCGACTTTGCACCTATTTAGGATGCTCAAACCGCTCCTCTTTTCCAGCTTCTAATCAATGGGCCCCATTATTTGTATCTCCAGGGCCGTTCCGTCTCGCCATGAAGCATGTAGCGAGTGTGTGGAAATACACGCCATAGTTTGTTTTTCACACGTTTCCACCACAGTCCTAACAGGTGTCTCTATGGATGCTTTGAAGCTTTATTGGTCAGGCCGGCCGCCCTTCGCCATTATGATTATTTCAATAAACCCAGATTTCTCCATCCCAGGGATAGAAGCCCGGCACTGCGCCTCGCACATCGTCCAACCCCAAAGCAGGCTCGCCCATCACCGCCTGTCAAAAAACATGGTTTCAACAAGCGAGTAGAGGCTGAGGGGCTGACCGTGTACTCATGCAAGAGGGGAGATTATGTTCAGTTGACAATGAACAAGAATTTCTTGTTTCTGTGAGATGGACGGATTAGTCAGCTGTCATGGTTGATGGACTTTTGTTCATTTGGATCATTTCTCTATGTTTGAGAGAGTAGTAGATAAATATATCTGCATCCCTCGTCAAATTATTTTTACTCCTTCCAATAAATGAACATACCTCGTTTGGTTATTTCTATCTAGGTGTCTATGGAGGCATTTCTTAATGGAGAGAAGTAATGTGAGTTGCCACTTTAACGTGAACTCATTTTCCCAGGAAGCATGCAACCAGGCTTCGGATGAACACGCCTTATACTCTTTTTTTCTCTCTGCCAAGTTTAACAAAATAGTCACAACAGGCATCCAGTCTTTTTGTCTAGTGAGAGTTATGCCCCTTGCGTAATAATGCAATCCAGGATCCGCGAAGCTTCGAACGCACTACCCTTTAGCTGCCAGCCGCAGGTCGTGAGTTCCCATTGAGTAACCTGCCCCACAACCTGTCTTCTCTTACCACATGTTGCTCATGGTTTCTAGTGACAGTAACCTGCCCCACAACCTGTCTTCTCTTACCTCATGTTGCTCATGGTTTCTAGTGACAGAGTCTTTGGGAGAGAATATGTGTAATCTGAGGTATGTGCTGATAGTATGAAAGCGCTCCAAAACCATTCATTTCTTTCAGAGGGATTTATTTATTGTATCAAAATGCTCGCACAATTTTTTACCTGAGTTGAAAGAGAATTATGTGGTTATCACTTTATAATTTAACTGCATCCCCCTTCCTGATGTGACACGAAAATCACGGAATGCTTGAATTGTATTCGTGATGGTCCTCTATTTTATTTTGTGTAGTAATCCTGTACAAGGATTATTCGTGTGCATACACCGAGCTAGAAACGAGAAATGGAAATAAATAGATTACTCTGTCTATCCAGGTAGACTGTCGGATCTGTTTGAGAAACTACAGACTAATCTAGAGCTTAAGCTAGGAACCAGATATGGAAACAAAAGATTATGGTATCATGTTTATCCCTGCCGAGTTTACACTTCACGGGCGCTTCTAAGCGTTCAGCACGGGTCAGGCGAGCAGGTGTCATTTCCGCTTCCTGTTGGACGAGTCTACATGCTTAGTTCGAACCAAACAGCTCTTTGTTTACTCACTCTCCCCTACCCCCCTCACTATCCTCCCCCCTATCTCTCTACCCTTCTACCTTCCTTCAATGCCCCCCCCCCCCCCCTCCTCCCTCTCTCACTTCCCATCCCTTCTCTCCATTTACCACATTTCCATACTCATTAGTGGCTTGCGGCATTGTCTGATATCGCTGAGAGGTTTTCGTGGTCTTTCGTCACATACTGTACTTGTATGGAAAAGAAAAAAGGTGTTTATCATCACCGCGGCACAAGAAAAACAACCCCAAAACACTATCCTTTCCATTACGTAATGATTTAGATACGAAAATATATCATTGGTGATACATGCCTTCCAGTATTCCATGTAATTTCATGCCACAAGGACAGTTGAACTATATTGTTAAGTATGTCATTACATTACGTTACGTTACGTTACGTTGCATTACACTACACTACACTACATTACACTACACTACACTACATTAGAAGGCTATCATGGTTGTATGTGCTGCACTCGCTCTCTACGAAATATCCTGTTGTACGGGGGTTCTCCTAGCTTGCGCCGGGAAGTCGAAGTTCACAAACGCTGGTGGTCGTTTTCGATAAACTTTATTCACGCACTGGTCGATACACAGCGGTGACAATCAGCAGGAGTATCGTCGTAACAACTTCCCTCTACGCGCAATGCCGCAGAGGACTAACTCCTTACAAAGGAGGACTCGTTTATCTTCTAGACAAGCTCTCACCTTAACTCTGTCGTATCTGCTTCAGTTCTCCCTCTCTGTCGCTTTGTCGCGCTTATTTATCCTTTACACAGGTTCCAGACGCTTCCAGTACAAAGTTTATTGTTCTCGGTGGCCAGGACGCTTCACGAATGACGTCACGTGACACAGCCCATACTCATTTAGCCCGACTCAACCACGTGACCAGGCAACGGTTAGCGGAGAGGCTGATGTATATAAACAGCCTGATTGCACTACAATGTTCCCGTTCATTCTAGAAACTTCACAACATATGTCACAAAATATAGCACACGTACTGTATCAGCAACTTGCTGCAAGAAATGTTCGAACTCAAAGTTTGCATTTGCAATTGGCCGATGGCCTTCGTTAAAAAAAATGTTCATCTCTCTCTCTCTCTCTCTCTCTCTCTCTCTCTCTCTCTCTCTCACACACACACACACACACACACACACACACACACACACACACACACACACACACACACACACACACACACACACGCGTATGCATAATCATACATTTCTTTTTATGTCTCCTTATTCGCGCTTGGAGACGCACATGCTAGCTTTTGAAAGTGTGCACATTGCTGTCCGTGTATTCTTTCCAAACTCATGTTTTTGCATTCACCTTTAGATAACCAACGAGCCATCATACAACTTGCTCACTGTTTCAGCATTGCATCACACAATGCAAAAACTACTCATACGTTAAAACTGTACCCGCATCCCTAGAAAACCAAGTTCCGATTACTCAATGTTTTAAAATTGCATCACATTATGTAACAACTGTCCACACGTTAAAATAATGCACCCACATGTTAGGAAAGTAAAGCTTCCCTTCTCCCAATGCGGGCACATTACGCTACAGCGACATTAAAAGGTTTCTCTGACACACCTACCCACCCCCACCCCCACCCCCACCCACCCCCTGTAAGTGAAATCATACATTGACTTGCTCTGACCAGCCCCAGCGATTGTTCGTGATCAGTGACCTGACATTGCCTACAAAGGCCAGTAGACCGTAAACTCCATTCATACCTTCATTCATCCATTTATTCATTCATTCGTTCGTTCGTTCGTTCGTTCCTACATTAAATCATTTATTCATTCTGACCACCCTGCAGATGACACCAATCGGGCTCCATGTAACTCTCCACGCAGATCTCTGGCAGACCTGGCGGAGCCTTTGGGCCTGGGCGTGAACTCTGTGGTGGACATGATGAATGGAGACACCCGACAGGACGTCATAACAGAGTTCAAGATCGGATGCTCGAGTGAGTGGAATGGTTTTCCTTTGGGGTAAATAGATCTACGGTCTCTAAGTCTTGCATACTGAGGTAGAGGCATGAGTGTTCTAGAGGGAAATTCAGAATGCCACTTATGAAATACGTGAAAGATGCCGTCAGCAATTGGTGGAGAATAGGAAGGTGAGAGAGAGAGACTTGACTATGAATCTTTTATTGCAAGGCCCACGGCCCGTAGCAATGGTACAAATGTACAGTACCTGTTTGCAACAAATGCGTGTTAGACTGCATATGAGCATATTTCTTTGCTGTGCAAACAATACCTTACAATCATGATGGTTTCTCATTACAAGAAAGGGATAGGGGGTTGGTGGGGATCACTGGGGGTAGGGGGGGGGTGTTTGAGAAAAATGTACAGTTTCACCATCGTTTGCAAGTTGATCTCGGCGGCGTTTAAGGGCACAATATGTAAACATAGCAACGTGTTTTGTCTTAATATACCCCTTTCCGTCGAAAAGAAAAGTGAAACTCCTATTTTCTAGATAGGGTATATATATACCTTTGAATGTATCTTTCTCTAAGATCATTATAGGTTTGACAATCTAACAGGAAATGATATTCATCTTCGATAAGATTTGTACAAAATGGACAATGTCTATCATCTCGTGTGAACATATGTGTACGTAGATCACTTATTCCTAGTCTAAGGTATGTTAAAGCAACTCTGAATTTTCCTATCTCTAAATTGTTAAGGTATTTTTCACATCCAAACGACTCTTTGTGTGTACTGTACAGTAGGTAGCGCTCATTTTCAGTTATTTTGCTGTGCCAATCTTGTCTAAAGCAATCTTGTAGTCTTATTTTCAGCTTTCTGAGGAAGCTTCTTTCACAATCTATTCCTCTATTAAGCCAGACATAGGCGAACCCTGATTTACACAGACTATCTCTGATAGATTTCAACCAGTTCATTTTGTCTGGTATTGTTGTACCTCTAGCATGCGTAGTGCTTGTCTAGGTAATCTGTCCTCAGTCGTCTTTTGGAGTTTGAACCAATATTTCACGGCCCTTATAGTGCTATTTATCATTATTGGAAATCTTCCCGTTTCGCCATAGATTAGAATATTTGGAGTCCCAGTGCTGGCACTTAAGAAACGTTTACAGGCAAAGAGATGTGCTTTCTCAACATTATGTTGCTCCTTTAAACCCCATAGCTCTGATGCATACAGCAGTGAAGGTAGTATTTGTGCATCGAATAATTTGAAAAATAACCTAGGTTTTTAGCCCACGCAATGTCCACATCATCTTTAGAAGTGAAATAGTTTTTTGTTTTGCCTTTGTGGTTACGCTATCCAGTGCTATACTATCTGATAGTTTCGTGGTAAAAGTATACCCGAGATATTTAAAGGAGTTCACCACTTCCAGCTGCGCTCCGTTAAAAAACCACTTTTCTCGGCGTGCAAGGCAACTACCTCTTCTGAAAACCATGACTTTTGTCTTGTTGAAATTAAGTCTAAGACCTACTTGGCTGGACATATAAGCAAGGTTGTTTATCTGGGTCTGTAGACCTATGAGGGAGGTAGAGAGCAACGCGATGTCATCTGCGTAGAGAAGAAAAAATATTTCCGCCATTCTACAATGCATCTGGACTCCGTGTCTACCGTGTTCTCGAACATAGTGTACAACAAAGGTAATAAGTAGGGAAAATAATATCGGGCTGAGAGAGAGAGAGAGAGAGAGAGAGAGAGACAGACAGACAAACAGACAGACAGACATACAGACAGACAGACAGGCAGACAGACAGACAGACTGACAGACAGTCAGAGAGACAGTCAGACAGACAGTCAGACAGTCAGACAGACAGACAGGCAGGCAGGCAGGCAGGCAGGCAGGCAGGCAGGCAGGCAGGCAGGTACGCAGGCAGGCACGCAGGCAGGCACGCACGCACGCATGCACGCACACACGCACACACACAAACACGCACGCACGCACGCACGAACACACACACGCACGCACACACGCGCGCACACGCACACACACTCACCCACCCACACACACACACACACACACACACACATGAGTTATACACAAACACACACACATGAGTTATACACAAACACACACACACACACACACACACACACACACACACACACACACACACACACACACACACACACACACACACACACTGCGACATAAACCCACCCCAAAAGGTGAATAATCAAGGAAATTGAGACTCAACATGCTCAACATGCTCTTACTCTAAGCAGCTGTGGTGATTTTTTCGTCAATAGCCATAGCCTACAAAGGCTAATAGGCTGTGCAGCCTCATTCATTGATTGATTCATTCAGTGATTCATTCATTGATTCATCCAGTGATTCATTCAGTGATTCATTCATTCATTGATTCATTCATTGATTCATCCAGTGATTCATTCAGTGATTCATTCAGTTCATTACCATTCATTAACTATTTTTCTTCTTTTTTTCATTCATTTTTTTCCATTCATTATTTATTTATTTATTCTGAGCAGGAGGGGTGAATGAGGTGCCTGCCTTTTTCATCAATGACGTGCCGACTCCCCGTGCAGCCGACTGGAACAAGGATGCATGGGTCTCGGAGCTGTCCAGGCTCTGCAGCTAACCTGGCTCTGTATGGCTCTAATGAGACTCGTTGGAGCGTTGTAAGCTCTGCAGCTAACCTGGCTCTGTATGGCTCTAATGAGACTCGTTGGAGCGTTGTAAGCTCTGCATCTAACCTGGCTCTGTATGGCTCTAATGAGACTCGTTGGAGCGTTGTAAGCTCTGCAGCTAAGCTAGCTCTGTATGGCTCTAATGAGACTCGTTGGAGCGTTGTAAGCTCTGCAGCTAACCTGGCTCTGTATGGCTGCAAGTAGACTTGTTAGCACATCACGTACAGAGGATTCCACTTCGTGACAGGAGTTTCCTCTCTTTGTTTTATGGCGTAGCCACATGTTCATGTTCTCATTAAAGAACCTCTCAAGTTTAACGTTTTCTCTTTCGTTTCATCATGGTAATTTGGTGAGAAGAGTTCTGATCATGTTTTTACTTGAGGTATCGGTGATTTAAATAGTCTCTCAGTGAATTTTTTCCGTCCCTTTCTGTCCTCCCTCCTCCTCCTCCCCATACCCCCACCCCCTCCTTCTCTCTCTCTCTCTCTCTCTCTCTCTCTCTCTCTCTCTCTCTCTCTCTCTCTCTCTCTCTCTCTTTCTCTCGTGCACACACACACACACACGCATGCACGCATGCACACGCATGCACATGCACGCATACACACACACGCATGCACGCATGCACACACACACGCATACACGCATGCACTCACACACGCACAAAATGCGCACCTACGTACACACACAAACACACACACACACACACACACATGCACAGAGGCAAACTCACGCTGACAGAAATGCTCACATACGTGTAGAGGTTTAAATAGACGAATGAAACATAAACAGTACATGTGTGAAGGAGAAAATAACTACGCAAGCAAATTGCTCAGAAACAAGTGGTATTTGGTTTCGATCAATAATGCATTAAGCTTGGGGCATAGGCAACTTGGGGTTTGTTTGTTTGGCTGGTTGGTTAATTGTTTGTTTGTTGTTTTTATTGGTTTGCAATATGATTTCCTTCTAAATCGAAAATGTATTAACATTATGAACAAAAAGCGAAAAGCAATGTAAGGGAGGTAACTCCCAAAACTCTCAGTTACATGAAATACAAGCTTTGATACAAGGGAAGTAAATCGTGCAACCTTGTGTTCACAGAACACCGCATAGTCAAGTAGCTGTCGCATGCATTACACTTCAAGAATCCACACAATTATGATAGTCTAAAGTGCAGAATGCGATTCCGATGAATTAATTTGTAACAGCTTACTTACTACATACTTCTACTGAAATTATATAATTAATCTATGTAATGTGTTCACCATACAGTTTTGTAGCCTCAAGACAGAATTCTGTTTGTCATAATACACGAATCAAACAAACTGATACACATTTTCATGCCTATGAAATCAGTTTTCACAATAATGGCCTGCGTCTTTCATTTTTCCGTCTTTTGTTTTATCGCTAACAGGTTATGAGGATGGAGTTTTGAAATGCACAAAAACACAAGGCCCGATGAGTCTTTTTCTGTAAGGGTTGTTGCTTGAATAAAGAGTTGTCTACCCTTAGACCACGAACTGAACACGTCATTGACAGGAGTTATCTGTCCTTTGACCACTGAGGGCTCTATAAGCGTGTACATTACGGTTTCAGAGACAGAGTAATCCTGTTCCTTCAAGTTGATTCCTCCAGTCACATATGTCGATAGATGTTCACTTTTCGAAAAGTGCAACCATTATATTATAATTCATGAATCGATTATTCGCAAGATGCGCACCCAAATGCGTACTTCCACATACATGCACATAAAGCACACAAGTGTACTTTCATGCAATGAAAATATTTTCATGCATTGAAGATGTATAATCGTATTTTCATGCATACTGAATTATACACATGTGCGCTCATACGGACACACTTACATACACGTACAAACTCACATTCATGCACAGTCATGCACTCATACACACACACGCGCGCGCACACACACACACGCACACACACACACACACACACACACACACACACACACACACACACACACACACACACACACTTGCACACTCTTGCTTTAACAACAACGTACATATCCACAATTAATAAATAAATAAATGTCAAGGGCAGTTAAATAAGTGTACGGAAAACACAACACACACACACATATACACGCGCGCGCGCGCACACACGCGCACACACACACACACACACACACACACACACACACACACAAACACACACACAGACGGAAGCGTTCATATTCTTGCTCTGACAAATACATATTATGATTAGAAAAAAATATCGCCACAAAGAGTACAGTAAAGAGGGGGGGGGGGGGGGGGGAGGGGGAAAAGGGGGGGGGGGGGGGGACAACCTGAAATCAAACTCCGCTTGCCATTTGGAGAGACAAAAGGACAGGAAGAGTAACAGGCGGCGATAATGAAAAAGAGACAGAACAAGAAGGGCGAAAAATGAAGAGAGAACGCTGGGCAGACAAAGGACACAAGCCAGGGACTAAAAAGAAGACTGCGACTAAAAGCTTGAGACTAAAAAGTGAGGCTGCGACTAACGCTTGAGACAAAAAGGAATTCTGACCAGGCCTTGGTGGTTGCGTGACCAGAACGCTGAGGTCAGTGGTCCAGAAGGACGTGCTGCTTTCTGTCTCCAGCAGACGAGATCCCCTTCTGTCTTAAAACATGCCCGGAATGGCTGTCTCCGTACACCCTCCAAGCCCGCCCTCCGCCCTCTATCTTGTGATAGAAACTGAACATGTGGTCTGAGCCAAGAACAGACCATGTTGAAAATCATCTGATGCCTCATCTTTACTTGGAACAATGATTTGCATGCAGACATCTTGCTTTGGTTTGGGACTCGGACAGAGGTTCAAGGCGATAGACGCAGGAAATGCTGCCCACATTAGTTGGAACAATAAACTGAGTGCAGGTATGTTGCAGTTCAAGGCAATACGCATAGGAAATGCTGGTGGTATTTTTTAAAGTCGAATCTGTGGCACGCCCCTGATTTACAGCTTATTCCTGGGGACCAAGTAGCGTAAATGCAACGTGTGTGTGTGTGTGTGTGTGTGTGTGTGTGTGTGTGTGCGTGTATGTGTGTGTGTGTGTGTGTGTGTGAGAGAGAGAGAGAGAGAAAGAGAGAGAGAGAGAGAGAGACAGAGAGAGAGACACACAGAGAGAGACAGAGACAGAGACACAGAGAGAGAGAGAGAGAGAGATTGATTGATTGATTCTTTATTTATCAAGGATGAAATTTTAGGCATTTCTGCCTTTCTTACAAATTGTCCTTGCTCATAAAGAAATGAAAACATTGATAATTAAGACACAAAATACACAGTAGCTAATCCATGTACAACAGTTGGTAAGATATATGAAGAATATGATCAACAATGACAAAGATTTTAGTATATGTCTTTGACAGCTGTCAGCTCAGTGAGTCTTTAAGATCAAGCAATACGTGTCATATGTACAGGCGACAGAAGTGAGATCATCTGAATAGATAATCACGTATGGATGCTTTAAAAGACGTCAAGGAAGTATTGTTCCTAAGGTGCAATGGAAGTGTATTCCATATCATAACACCTGAATATGTAATACTGCCTTTGAAAATGTCTATTCTAGGTTGTGGTAGAATGAAAGTGTTGCGAGATAGTGAATGGCTTGTTTGGGGACGAATGAAGAGATCAGTAAGATACTTTGGTGCTTGTGAATGAGCAATTTTGTGCATAAGGATGCATTTATTGAGGACGAGGTGTTTTTGGAAGGGTAGTAAGCCAAGATTTTTTATCTTTTCATCCGTAGACAATGTTGAGTCGGAAATGGTAACCTTGGCAGCTCGTCTGTACAGTGATTTAATCTTGTTCAAGTGCACTGCCATAGAGCCATCCCATACTACAGATGCAAAATTAATATGGGAATTTATGTGTGCGTGAAAAAACATTATGCATGCATTGGTGGTGACAAAATGCCTCAGTTTGGAGAGAAGGAAAATGTTCTTAGCAATAGTTTTGCATAAGGAATTGACATGTTGTTCCCAAGTTAGTTGTTCATCAACAATTATGCCTAGCACTCTGTGTTCAGAAACTTGCTCAATGATTTCATTTTCTAGCATAAGGTTGATGGTTAGGGATTGTCGTTGACGTTTTTGTCTTGTAGTTAGGATCATGCACTTGGTTTTTGAGGGGTTTATGACCATTCTATTTGATGAACACCATTTTTGTAAATCATCAAGGGTAACGTTCAGGGTGCATTGGATGGAATTTATGCTTCTGTCACTTACGCTGATAATGGTGTCATCTGCAAACATAGTGCATTTGATACTTTCATTTGATATACTCAATGGTAGATCATTGATATACAAGCTAAAGAGCAATGGACCTAAAATTGAGCCTTGTGGAACCCCTGACTTTACCAATCGTCTCGAGGAATACGACCCGTTGACATAGACACATTGGCTTCTATGCGTCAAGTATGATCGGAAGAAGGAGACTGATGTTGGATTTTTCAAGTACATCGAGAGTTTATCAAGGAGAATTTCGTGGTCAACTAGGTCAAATGCCTTTTTCAAGTCCAAGAAAATGGTACCAGACAGTTCACGGTTGTTTATGGCTGATAGAGAGAGAGAGAGAGAGAGAGAGAGAGAGAGAGAGAGAGAGAGAGAGAGAGAGAGAGAGAGAGAGAGAGAGAGAGAGAGAGAGAGAGAGAGAGAGAGAGAGAGAGAGAGAGAGAGAGAGAGAGAGAGAGAGAGAGAGGCACAAGAAAACACAAACGGATGCATCCACAGACCGCCACAGGCTAGTAGGATTTTTTTCACAGAGGGATGTTTTTTTTACCCCCACACCGTGAGAGGATTTCAAGACAGGACGAGACAGTTGAGTGGATGGGGGATGGGATGGTGTGAAAATTGGGCTGGCGCTTGCGTGACAAATCACGCTCGGGGGTCAATCCCAAGATCGATGGCGCTTATTACGGGATGTATTTGAACAGCCACGCTGCCGGCTCGTTGCATTACGGCCAACAAATTTCCTGTTTGTCATCAATTTCTCCAAATACCAAACGACATCGGAAGCGCACCGCCCAAATTTGCGCGACAGGCATGGAGGAGGCGGGAAGGGGGTGCGGGTGAGAGGGGTGGGGTGGGTTGGGGGAGGGGGGTTGGAGGCAGATTGGAGGGGTAGTAGGGGTCAGCCTCCGGTGTGGTGCTCTGTGAACAAGCCTTGCAGACGACAGTACTAGACTGATCTAAGCATGGCGACGTGGTTCCGATGGGATATGGCAGCATACCAAAGACCATATGGTCTTTGAGCATACCATGTCCCCTCCTGCTCTTGCAGCATATACAGACACATAATTATGTACACGCACGCACACACTCGTGCACACCCACACATTAAAAACGCACACGCACACACACTCACACGATAAGACGCACGCACGCACACACATACACACGCACGCACATGTACAGACACACACATACACACACACGCACACCCACACCCACACACACAGACACACACACACTCAATCACACATATGCACAATCACACACACACACATCAAATGCATACACACAAATACGTACACAGACACGCACAAATACTTTCATACATATACACTAAAGCACCACTATTAATCAGTAAGAGTATAAATATACGCGCGAGCGTGCGTGCGTGCGTGCGTGTGTGCGTGTGTGTGTGTATGTTTGTGTGAGTGTGTGTGTGTGTGTGTGTGTGTGTGTGTGTGGATGTGTTTGTGTGATTGTGTGTGTGTGTTTGTGTGTGAATGTGTGTGTGTGTGTGCGCGCGTGCGCGCACGCTTGTGTGTGTGTGCGTGCGTGTGTTTGTGTGTGTGTGTGTGTGTGTCTGTGTCCCACTCATTATGGCGTGTGTGTTCAGCGATTATCCGTCTGTGTCTGCTTCTGAGTCTGCCCGTGTGTTTCTGTGTTTGGCTGTTTTTCAATACGTGATTGTGTTTGCGTGTGTGTGTTTGCGTGTGTGTGTGTGCGCGCGTCCGCGCGCACGTGCATGTGTGCGTGCGTGCGTGCCTCTTTCTATGTGGAGGCGTTCTCTTCATTACACTCTACCAGAACGGCAGCCCACACACTGTCACTCATTCTGTCGTCATTCCACTCTCGCTCAGTGTCATCCTGCCCTAGGCATGGAGGGTCCCTATGTTTCCACCTTTCGCATGGTCTGCGCTGGTCAGGCAGGCTTCAGCTCTGAGCCAGTGTGTGGGCAGTCTCATTGTCTGCCATGCTCCTCAGTTTCTCTTGTTTTTTCTCTCTTATTTTTTCATCATGTCTTGCTTTCTTTCTTTTCTTTCTTTCCTTTCTGATGAACTCCGCCATAGTGTCTCTTATTGGACGTCTCGCTGGAATAGTTTTTATTTTTCACTCAGACATTCTCTTCCTCCCTCCCAAAGTAATTTTATCCATGGGGCCTGTTCAAGAGGCCTACCGGTACGTACCGGTTGATACCGTTCGACTCTTGAACAACTTGGTACGGCTACCGATATCGACCGGTACGTACCGCGCCGGAACGATGTTGCGCCTGTATATAGCCAAAATGGCGGACGTTGGCGAAGTGGTGGAAGTCACCTTATAGTAAAAAGCGGTAGTGGCAGAAGGTACAGCCTGCTACTACCGCCAAGAGTAGCCGATACGTTAGACAAAGGTGGGCTGATGTTATGGTTATTTATTTATTTGCCATTTTACCTGTTTGTTCATACCAAATTTATTTCTATACCGTTGTTGGGCGATTTAATATGTAGAATATAATGGCGTGGCGCCGTGTCAAGCTTTGAGCTGCTCGCAGCCCATCTGGACAGCGACAAGGTCGAATCATGACTCAGACTGACAAATGTAAAACAGATGAGCTATCGTTCATAACAAACACAATCAGATAAATTAATGTTTGTCACAAGAAATACAAACTATGTTGCCTTGTTTAGACTACAGGGTACTTAACGCACTTAGTACTGTGAGAGGTATAGGGCGAGATTCCTGCAACAACAAAAAGTGGCATTTAAATGGTTGGAAATACAGAAACTATGTTGGCTTGTTTAGACTACAGGGTACTTAACGCACTTAGTACTGTGAGAGGTAGGGCGAGATTCCTGCAACAACAAAAAGTGGCATTTAAATGATTGGAAATACAGAAATCTTTCACCCGCATGCCAACATAGCAAGGAGGAGAACAGATTAAACAAAAGCTAGGATGCCTTTATTGTTTAATCCGAGTGAGACTACTATTTAAGGATTGCCAAGTATTTGAAACATGTATTATTGCAGAAAATCATTTACCATCAACCGTCCTGGCCATTCTCCAGCAGAGATATGGCACCCAAGAGGACATATCACTTTGTAAGTACTATAGTTGAACGATTGGATTCATTATAACCCATTATGACAGCCCACAGATGACCATTATATTGAAATTTTTACAAAAGTATTGGATGTGAGAATGAAGCAGCAGAATCTTATGATGCCAAATAAGTCATTTTTAAGTTTACAAGGGATTTGAGAAGCATTTGTTATGTACAGAATGGTGCATTTACAAGCCACTCACTTTACTCATTATCAAATGTATTATATCTTCCAATTTCAAGCCATTAACATTTGTTATTTATTTATGACGATTTATCTGGTGTTAAAATTATATGCACATTTTAAGTGTAACAAATGAATATTGTAGTATTGTTGAGCATATCTGAAATTTAGTTTTACTTTATCATTGTTTATTTGCATTTCTATTCATGCAGTCCTCTGCATCCGTGGGTAAGATAAGAGTGGCCTGATGTTAGAGTGCTGCGTGTTTTAATTATTCAACTTTGCATTGAAAACCCTTATAAGCGAAAAATTACATTTGCATTTAATCTTCTGCCTATGCTTCCCCCCCCCCCCCCCCCCCCCCTCAACTATAAGAAGCTTTTGCTGTCCGCTTACCTCGTTGTGTGTATATATATTTGTGTGGCCCAAGTAGTTCTGGCATCCCAACGCTTCATGGAGATGGTCTACTTTTTTGTTGCATCGTCCATTTGTAGCTAGGCCAACATTTTCCATCTATTTGCTGCTTGCATTGCTTTAATAATGCATCTAAATAACATTTTCATCATTGCCTACCTTTGAAGTTGTTTTATATGGAAATGCATGCAACATTTATGATAATGGAGTTTAGTTGCATGAGAGTTGCATGTACTTGGATTTCAGTTAAATATTGGGAATCAGATGGAACAGCAACGGTTATCAAATACAACATTTATGAATTTGAAGAGCTTTTGATAATTCAAAATGAAAATGAACTAATAATGTTTTAATTGAAGGTAGTGATTGTGAGGTAATTCATATTATAATTCATTATGTGACAGATATCTTTTCACTGTTGTTGTTTAGCTCTATCTAATGTTCAGCCATTTCATTGTGTTGCAGCTTTCGAGCAGTCGGTTTTGATTGTGGTGGAGGCAGGAGTGTATGCTGGAGAACCTCCTCAAGTTCCTCAGCAAGAAGCACAGTGTAAGTCATAAAGCTAGTCCTCACACAAAAACTGAGAAATTCAAAATCCCATGACCACAAGTACATAGAACACTTCATGGCATTGGAATTCATTACATTAAGAAATGTATTTTCCCTTCAACTAACACACAGCTCAAAATAAAGAGAGAGAGAGAGAGAGAGAGAGAGAGAGAGAGAGAGAGAGAGAGTGTGAGTGTGTTTTGAGAAAGTCTGTGTGCATGCATGCATGCATACATGTGTATATGTTGAGGACGTCTATGTGACTTTAGCATTAAGTACTAGCATTTCCTGCAGATGAATGAACGACACAGTAATACCCTTTCCAACACTGATTGTGGTGTGTTGTTTTTTGCAGCCACAAGACAGGCATCAGCCGGTCCCTCTCGGCAGCCTCCGTCAGAGGCCCTTGAAGCAGCCAGCCTGAGAGGTAAATGTAGGCATGTGTACCTATTCCT
>JAWQFJ010001308.1:47535-60035 GCA_034096865.1 Theodoxus fluviatilis
TAGATAGAGAGATAGAGAGATAGATAGATATAAAGATAGAGATAGAGAGAAAGAGATAGAGAGAGAAAAAGAGAAAGAGAGAGAATGAATCATCATTGCGACTGGCAATCCATCATAGTTACAAAACTACGTGTAGAATAACTGTATTCAAAAGGTGTTAAAACATCCCCACCTACATGTATGGAAGTGATAAGACATCTCAGATTTTACAGTAGCCAAGGTGCAATAAAACATCTCGTGTGTTCATTGAATAATGATAGTCTCTACTTTGAATGAGTAATTCTTGAAAGTCCAAAAAGTAAATCGCAGACTCAGCGTATCAAGCAACAATGGAACCAATCACAGGAGGAGGAGGATGAACACAGACACACGGAGGGAGCATGAGCAGAGTGTGCTTTCAACCTCTTACCCGGTCAGGCGCAGGCTGTGATTTACAGGCAAGGGGAGGAGTTATGCACATTGTACATGTACAGTGGTGAGCAAGCTTTTGGCCGCGATACTGAAAACTATGATAAACAAGCGTACCTTCCCAGTTCTCCATGGCACATAGTGCAGTACTTGATGACGTCATGTCGACATTGAGGAATTGTCTGCCTACGAGGCGATCCCCAGATTTCTGATCCGTACAATACGCGTATAGACAACAGGGCCTGCTCATATAAAACTAAAAATACGGATGTGTTCATGATATGTAGATTCCACATAGTTCATTATGGCTGCACACTATATTGTTTGGCCTTTGTTACTTGGCATTCCAGTGTAGCAGAGGTGGACAGTTTTGTTGTAGAAAGGAATCCCAAATGTTGATAACTACTCACTTCTTGCACTTCCATGCCTCCAGTCGACCGTCTCTCTCCTCGAGGCACGAATCCGCCTCTTCTAAATACCATTACTTTGTGTGTGTGTGGTTTTTTTAATTTACAGTGAGTCCTAGTTTTTCTGAAATCTTGTTTAGGTAATCTAATTGGCGTTGTAGCCCTCCGGGTGTGGTTGACAACAAAACTATATCAGCAGCAAACATGAGAGAAAACATTTGCATCGTACCTGGTAAGGATTTGTACATCTTGCCTTCCGTACTAGCATACGTAATCTGCAACATACGTCGGATACGAACAAAAAAAATATGGGGGACATGACAGCACCCTGCCCCACACCCACAGAACATTCACAGATATCTGACACCATCCCATCCCAGCGCACGCATGCTTGACCGTGGGGATAAACATATTTGATCGTTTCCAAGATTTTTGTCAAAATACCATTTTTTTTTTTCAAAATAGACCATAGGCATTCTCTGTCAATCGTAAAATGCAGCATACAGTTTATCACGACCGCAAACATGTCTCAGCGCAATGGAATCAAGAGTAAACACATGGCCAGTCGTAGAGTCATCTCATCCAAAGCCGGGTTGCTCCAAACAAAACTTAGGTTCCCATTCGGCCTGCAAAAAGCTTACTCATTGTACACAACAAAGATATACCTCTGCAGATTGTGAGTTCAAGTCTGTCCACAGAATGGTAAAGGGGGATGATTACTGATTGTCTCCAGTCACGAGGGAAATACGGTCATAGAAGACGATGAAAAAAGATGTGAAGAACGAAGAAACACAGTGAGATGCCAGTTTCCAAAGTTTCCCCTGAGAGAGAGAGAGAGAGAGAGAGAGAGAGAGACAGAGACAGAGACAGAGAGACACACAAAGAGAGAGAGAGAGGGGGGGGAGAGAAAGAGGGGAGGAGAAAGGGGAGGAGAGAGAGAGAGAGAGAGAGAGAGAGAGAGAGACAGAGACAGAGAGATAGAGAGAGAGACAGACAGAGACACACACATAGAGAGAGACACACATAGAGATAGAGAGAGACACACAGAGACAGAAAGACAGAGAAAGAAAGACAGAAAGAGAGACACACAGAGACAGAGACACAGAGAGAGACAGAGAGACATGTGGAGGGGGGAGGAGGGAGGGAGAGAAAAAAGGGTGGAAAAGGGAAGGATGGAGAGAGAGAACGAACGAACGAACGAACTTGTTTATTTGTTAGGCCTCCAGCCTGTCACAACGTACATTAAGTTCATGCCTCATCGGCAGGAAAAAACTTTATTGCAATCGCCTCACGACATCTCTTGAAAGCATGATACAAGTAAACTGCGATAGATCTTATTTCCATACAATTCTGTGTTGATAAGACACTTACTGCATTTCTCCCAACTGCTGCAAGAGTCACATGTGAAATATATTTCCGCCTAATGTCGCCATACACGGGACAATCGAACAAAAAGTGAATTTCACATTCAAAGGTTTCTCTACAAGCGGGACAAATGTACGTATTTTCTGCATCTTTATCTTTATAGCGGTACTCATGGCAAAAGAGCTCACTAAAACCTGTCGTAAACTGGACATAAACATCACGAAATGGTTTCTTGTCTAGAGCAAATAAATAATTTTCTTCTTTCCATGTTTTCAACTGTCTGTAAAACAAATATATTTCACTGCTCCATAGGGCTTCGGATCCAATAGTTACAATATTCTTGGACAAGTCGCCCTTTCAGTTCTTTCATAAACGTCTGATTAGGTACCGTCTGGTTATTCCATACATCAGGAAAATTGTACCTGTACAGCAATTTCTTTATTTTAAACGCCCATTTTTGTTGGTTACATGAATTCAACATCATCTTGTATGCCAAAAACGGGTATCGTGAAGTCTCCATTTGTAATATACGTATCCAATACTTCAAGGAACGAAGCACACAATTGATGTACAAAGGGTATCTTCCACATTCTCCATAGACAATCAAATTTGGAGCTCTTGTCGGTAGATAAAGGAATCTTTTCATTGTTTGCAAGTGTACACTCTATGACTGAACAATTGTCCAAACCCCATATTTCTGCTGAGTACAGCAGAATACTTGACACTTGTGCATCGAACACCTTAAAGAAGACATCAGGTGAGAGAGAGAGAGAGAGAGAGACAGAGAGACAGAGAGAGAGAGACAGAGAGACAGAGAGAGACAGAGAGAGAAAGAGACAGAGAGAGACAGAGAGAAAGACAGAGAGAGAGACAGAGAGACACAGAGAGAGACACAGAGAGATAGAGAGAGACAGAAAGATATATATATATATATATATATATATATAACGAACGAACGAACGAACGAACGAAAATTTTTATTGATGAGGCCACCGGCCCATTTCAAGAGTACAGTTCGGGTGGTAACATTAGTCACAATAGAAGCTGTCTCGCTCAACAGATTCAATAGCATCTTGTCTTCTCTTGAATGCTTTATATATATATATATGCTAGTTGATCTTACATTCTTTATTTGTATATCAGAAAAAAGGTCTTTAATAGGATCAATACTGTTTACATCCAGACAGGTAAATATATATTTTTCCCTTATATCACTCAGAGCTGGACAATATAATAGAAAATGCGTTTCATTTTCTTCTTTTTCTCTGCATAATGGACATAAATACTCGTTAGTACCTCTCGAGTATCTGTATTTATGGATATACAACTCCGATAAGCCCATCCTGAATCTTATGTATGCGTCTCGAAATACTTTCTTGTCAAGACAATATAAATAACACTCGGTACCAATAAATGTTTTAAAGATATTGTAAAATGAGTACCGATCACTATTAATGATTCGTAACTTCCATTCAGAATGAAATTTACTGATGAGTTTCTCTCTGATGTTTTTCAATAAAGCCGTCTCGTTCGTAACCCGCTGATTCAACCAGATCTCTTCGTAACCACATTCCACAAGTATATTCTTTACTTTGAAAACCCAAGATTTTTCATTGTTAGATCTATACATCATTTGGTAGACTCTGTAGGGTAATCGGTATGCGTCCATTTTTAATAACTTGAGCCAGAGCTTAATACTGCGTAGCTTTGCATTAACGGAAAGAGGAAAACGACCAGTATCCCCATAAACCATATCATTAGGTGTGTGTAAAGAAACATTTAAGAAACTCTTGAGAGCATGCAAATGGACACCTTCTATAATGTGGCAGTTATCAGCTCCCCAAATTTCAGCCCCATATAACAGAATGGGTTGAATCTGTGCATCAAATAGTTTAAAAAACACATCCGGTGATACCTGTGCAATTCTTCTCAGTGACCTCATCAGAAGTAAAAGTGCGGCTTTAGCTCTACAAGCCAAATCTTTCTGAATCTCGTTTGAACACAACTTAGTAGAGAGTACATTCCCTAGATATTTGTATTCTCTTACCACTTCAATCTGCACCTCACCTAAATACCATCTCTCGTGTCTGGCCAAATGACCTCCCATCCTGTAAACCACTACTTTTGTTTTATCAATATTAACTTGAAGACCAAGCCTACGTGCTGCGCATTGAAGAAAGTTAATCTGATTTTGGAGACCTACCACTGTGTCCGAGAGCAGAGCGACGTCGTCAGCAAACAGCAGAGCACTTATGTCTTGTGTGTTGGGCAAGATCTGCACACCGTGTTTGCTATTTTCAGAGATCTCTACAATTAAGGAGTTAATAAGGTAAGAAAATAAGATCGGACTGAGTTTGCAGCCTTGTTTTAACCCCGAAGAGGACTCAAAGAAATCAGTTAGACCTTCCCCCCCTCTGACGCAGTAACGTACCGATCTATACATGGCTATCAAAATATTCAAAATTTTCCCCGAAATTCCATTTCTTCTCAAAATATTCCACAAAATACTCCTGTTTACAGTATCAAAGGCTTTCCTAAAATCAACATACCCAACGTACAGTTTTTTGTGCATACACAGATATTTGTCAATAATTCTATGAAGGACAAATATATTATCAACAGTGCTATATCCTTTCCTAAAGCCCGCTTGCTCTTCCCGAATTAGGTCATGTTGGTCTGCCCAATCCTGAAGCCGACAACAGATAATATGAGCAAACACCTTACTGAACGTGCTAGATAAGGCTATACCTCTATAGTTATCAGGGTTGTCGTTTGGGCCTCGTTTGTGAATATATATATATATATATAGAGAGAGAGAGAGAGAGGCAGAGAGAGACACTCAGAGAGAAATAGAGAGAGAGAGAGAGTGGCAGAGAGAGAGACACAGAGAGGCAGAGAGAGAGACACAGAAATAGAGAGAGAGACACACTCACCCAGAGACAAAGAGAGAGACAGAGAGAGAGAGAGAGAGAGAGAGAGAGAGAGAGAGAGAGAGACAGAGAGAGAGGCAGAGAGAGAGACACAGAAATAGAGAGAGAGACACACACAGAGAGACAAAGAGAGAGAGAGAGAGAGAGAGAGAGAGAGAAGTATGAGAGAGAGAGAGAGAGAGAGAGAGAGAGAGAGAGAGAGAGAGAGAGAGAGAGAGAGAGAGAGAGAGAGAGAGAGAGAGAGAGAGAGAGAGAGAGAGCGCATGTAGGTGTGAAAGAGTAGAGGGAAGGAAGGAGGGGCACAGAGGACAGGGACGGTTTCCAGTGCCCGCAGTTCAGACAGCAGCAGATATGCAGGGAACGAGGTAGGCCACTGCTGACATCGATTTTTACAGCGCACAGCGTCTCGCCTCCGCCTTGTCGCAACGCCGGCGTCGTCCCCTTTGCACGGTAGCGCGTACTACGTCACCAAGTTGCGTTTTGCCTTGCATAGTTGTGTGTACTACATCACCAAATTGCGTTTTGTCTTGCAGTCGTGTGTACTACGTCACGAAGTTGCGTTTATCCTTGCAGAGTTGTGTACTACGTCACCAATTTGCGTTTATCCTCGCACAGTCATGCACACTAATCACCAAATTGCCTTTCTCCTTGAACGGTCGTGTTTACTTCGTCACCAAGTTACGTGTCTATTTGAACAGTCATATTGGGCGCGTTTGTTTGGCCCAAAATCTCGAGGATCGCGAGGGATAGGCGTTTCCTACGTTCCTCGCTCATAAGGACACACTCACCGTGAAGGCGGGAGGCCGAGGGAGGTCCGAAGCTCCCTCGATGCTTTCCGTTGCAGTGACCCGGATGAGCCAAAATGGCGGAGACAGTGCGAGTTGGGCTGGTGTTCGAAGATAACAGTGCCTGTAATGTGCTTCTCAGGATCCGAGAATGGAAAAGTGTACGTACACGGAAGTATTTGCTGTTCGAGTGTTCATTCGTATATCTTGAGGAGTAGGTGTATAGGTTATTTCTGGACATACACTGCCGAAAATAATTGTTTCGCTTGCAAACACGCAACACCGTATACGTACGCTCTATGAATTATGTCCCTTGAATTGATCGGCAACTTCTTCACCGACTCTGGCGCCAGGACGCAGCCATGCTCTTCCGCCTTGCCAGTTGATGATTGACCGTTTTTCTAGCTGTAGGAGCGTCTCACTCGCTCTCGACTAGCCATTCAGGGAGAATCTCGAGATTTGGGGCCTAACAAACGCGCCCATGTACTGCGTCACCAAGCTAAGATCCTCATCAGTACCGTTCGTGCCTGACCTCTCCCAGTTTTCTGTCCGCTCTCCATTGCCCTGCCCTGTCTTTCTTCCATTGCCCTGCCCTGTCTCCATTGCCCTGCCCTCTCTCCATTGCCTTGCCCTCTCTCCATTGCCCTGTCCTCTCTCCATTGCCCTGTCCTCTCTCCATTGCCCTGCCCTCTCTCCATTGCCCTGCCTTCTCTCCACTGCCCTGCCCTGTCTCCACTGCCCTGCCCTGCCCTCTCTCCATTGCCCTGCCCTGTCTTTCTTCCTTTTCATCTTCCGTGGAGGCACATTTCCACATTCACGTTCTGTGGTGGCACAGGTCAGTGACAGATCACTTCCACACTCACGTTCTGTGGTGGCACAGGTCAGTGACAGACCACTTCCACACTCACGTTCTGTAGTGGTACAGGTCAGTGACAGACCATTTCCACATTCACGTTCTGTGGTGGCACAGGTCAGTGACAGATCACTTCCACACTCACGTTCTGTGGTGGCACAGGTCAGTGGCAGACCACTTCCACACTCACGTTCTGTGGTGGTACAGGTCAGTGACAGACCACTTCCACACTCACGTTCTGTGGTGGCACAGGTCAGTGACAGACCACTTCCACACTCACGTTCTGTGGTCGCACAGGTCAGTGACAGACCACTTCCACACTCACGTTCTGTGGTCGCACAGGTCAGTGACAGACCGCTTCCACACTCACGTTCTGTGGTGGCACAGGTCAGTGACAGAACGCTACCACACTCACGTTTTGTGGTGGCACAGGTCAGTGACAGACCACTTCCACACTCACGTTCTGTGGTGGCACAGGTCAGTGACAGAACGCTACCACACTCACGTTTTGTGGTGGTACAGATCAGTGACGAAACACCACCACATTCACGTTCTGTGGTGGTACAGGTCAGTAACAGATTACTTTCAACTCGCGTTTTGTAGTGACAAGTCAGTGACAGACCGCTACCACATTCACGTTTTGTCATGGCACAGGTCATTGACATACCACTTCCACATGTACATGTTGTAGTGGCACAGGTCAGTGACAGAATGCTATCGCACTTAGCATTTCTGTGTTTCTCTGTCTTCTCCTCTGTGTGTGCATGTGTGTGTGTGTGTGTGTGTGCATGTGTGTGTGTGTGTGTGTGTATGTGCGTGCGTGCGTGTGAGTGTGTCTGTTTCCGTGTCTGTCTGTCTGTCTGTCTGTCTGTCTGTCTGTCTGTCTGTCTGTCTGTCTGTCTGTCTGTCTGTCTGTCTGTCTGTCTGTCTGTTTGTTTGTCTGTCTGTCTGCTGGCTGCCTGCCTGCCTGCCTACCTCTTTGTCTGCCTGCCTGCCTGCCTGTCTGCCTGTCTGTCTGCCTGCCTGTCTGTGTGCCTGTTTGTCTGTGTGCCTGTCTCTCTATGTTACTGTCTGTCTGTCCGTCCTTCCGTCGGCCCGCCCGCCCGCCCGCCCGCACGTCCGTCCGTCCGTCCTTCCGTCGGCCCGCCCGCCCGCCCGCACGTCCGTCCGTCCGTCCGTCCGTCCGTCTGTCTGTCTCCGTTTATTTCATCGTTCATTCAGTAATACTTTCATAATTCATTCACTAATTTTTGCAATCATTCACTAATTCATCCCTTCCCTACATTGTAAACTGCAGTGGTGGTTTCCAATGGTGGTTTCCAGTGGTGGTTTCCAATGGTGGTTTCCAGGGGTGGTTTCCAGTGGTGGTTTCCAGTGGTGACTTCCAGTGGTAGTTTCCAGTGGTGACTTCCAGTGATGGTTTGCAGTGGTGACTTTCAGTGGTGGTTTCCAGTGGTGACTTCCAGTGGTGGTTTCCAGTGGTGACTTCCATGGGTGGTTTCCAGTGGTGACTTCCAGTGGTGGTTTCCAGTGGTGACTTCCAGTGGTGGTTTCCAATGGTGACTTCCAGTGGTGACTTCCAGTGGTGTTTCCAGTGGTGACTTCCAGTGGTGGTTTCCAGTGGTGGTTTCCAGTGGTGACTTCCAGTGGTGGTTTCCAGTGGTGACTTCCAGTGGTTGTTTCCAGTGGTGGTTTCCAATGGTGGTTTCCAGTGGTGACTTCCAGGGATGACTTCCAGTGGTTGTTTCCAGTGGTGGTTTCCAATGGTGTTTTCCGGTGGTGGTTTCCATTGGTGGTTTCCAATGGTGGTTTCCAGTGGTGTCTTCCAGGGATGACTTCCAGTGGTTGTTTCCATTGGTGGTTTCCAATGGTGGTTTCCAGTGGTGGTTTCCAGTGGTGTCTACCAGTGGTGCTTTCCACTGGTGGTTTGTTTGCAATGGTGGTTTCCAGTGGTGGTTTCCAGGGGTGGCTTCCATTGGTGGCTTCCATTGGTGGTTTCCAGTGGTGGTTTCCAGTGGTGTCTACCAGTGGTGGTTTCCAGTGGTGGTTTCCAGTGGTGGTTTCCAGTGGTGTCTTCCACTGGTGGTTTCCAGTGGTGGCTTCCAGTGGTGGTTTCCAGTGGTGTCTTCCACTGGTGGTTTCCAGTGGTGGCTTCCAGTGGTGGTTTCCAGTGGTGGCTTCCAGTGGTGGTTTCCAGTGGTGTCTTCCACTGGTGGTTTCCAGTGGTGACTTCCAGTGGTGGTTTCCAGTGGTGTCTTCCACTGGTGGTTTCCAGTGGTGGCTTCCAGTGGTGGTTTCCAGTGGTGTCTTCCACTGGTGGTTTCCAGTGGTGGCTTCCAGTGGTGGTTTCCAGTGGTGTCTTCCACTGGTGGTTTCCAGTGGTGGCTTCCAGTGGTGGTTTCCAGTGGTGTCTACCAGTGGTGCTTTCCACTGGTGGTTTGCAATGGTGGTTTCCAGTGGTGCTTTCCATTGGTGGCTTCCATTGGTGGTTTCCAGTGGTGGTTTCCAGTGGTGTCTTCCAGTGGTGCTTTCCAGTGGTGGCGGAAAACAGTTGCACCTGGTTACTTTGACGCCCCCCCTTGTCTTCCAGTGCAAGTGGACCCCAACGCTGTGAAACCAGTGGAGGAGACGGCTCCCAGCACCCAGCCTTCCAGTAGGTGGCACGCTTGGCATGCTGGCCCTCACACGTAGTCTTGTATGCATACAGAGGTTTATTGAAACGAACACGTACGCACATACACATACACACACACACACTCGCACACACACACACACGCACACGCACACACACGCGCGCGCGCACACACACACACACACAAACACACGCACACACGCGCACACGCACATATACACGCGAGCGCGCGCGCACACACACGCACGCACACACACACGCACACACACACACACGCACACACGCGCACACGCACATATGCAGAGAGCGGCAAAGACTATTACCATAAAATGGGACTGTTGCCATACAAGCAGACTGTTGCCATACAAGCACACTGTTGCCACAACAGACTGTTGCCATACAAGCAGACTGTTGCCATACAAGCAGACTGTTGCGATACAAGCAGATTGATGCCATACAGAATGTTGCCATACAAGCAGACTGTTGCCATACAAGCAGACTGTTGCCATACAAGCAGACTGTTGCCATACAAGCAGACTGTTGCCATACAAGCAGACTGTTGCCATACAAGCAGACTGTTGCCATACAAGTAGAATGTTGCCATACAAGCCGACTGTTGAGATACAAGCAAACTGTTGCCATACAAGCAGACTGTTGCCATACAAGCAGACTGTTGCCATACAAGCAGAATGTTGCCATACAAGCAGACTGTTGCCATACAAGCAGACTGTTTCCATACAAGCAGACTGTTGCCATACAAGCAGACTGTTGCCATACAAGCAGACTGTTGCCATACAAGCAGACTGTTGCCATACACGCATACTGTTGTCATACAAGCCGACTGTTGAGATACAAGCCGACTGTTGCCATACAAGAAGACTGTTGCCATACAAGCAGACTGTTGCCATACAAGCAGATTGTTGCCATACAAGCAGACTGTTGCCATACAAGCAGACTGTTGCCATACAAGCAGACTGTTGCCATACAAGCAGACTGTTGCCATACAAGCAGACTGTTGCCATACAAGCAGACTGTTGCCATACAAGCAGACTGTTGCCATACAAGCAGACTGTTGTCATACAAGCAGACTGTTGCCATACAAGCAGACTGTTGTCATACAAGCAGACTGTTGCCATACAAGCAGACTGTTGCCATACAAGCAGACTGTTGCCATACAAGCAGATTGTTGCCATACAAGCAGACTGTTGCCATACAAGCAGACTGTTGCCATACAAGCAGACTGTTGCCATACAAGCAGACTGTTACCATACAAGCAGACTGTTGTCATACAAGCAGACTGTTACCATACAAGCAGACTGTTGCCATACAAGCAGACTGTTGCCACACAAGCAGAATGTTGCCATACAAGCAGACTGTTGCCATACAAGCAGACTGTTGCCACACAAGCAGACTGTTGCCACACAAGCAGACTGTTGCCATAAAAGCAGACTGTTGCCATACAAGCCGACTGTTGCCATACAAGCCGACTGTTGCCATACAGACTGTTGCCATACAAGCAGACTGTTGCCACACAAGCAGACTGTTGCCATACAAGCAGACTGTTGCCAAGCAGACTGTTGCCATACAAGCAGACTGTTGCCACACAAGGTCACTGTTGCCATACAAGCAGACTGTTGCCATACAAGCAGACTGTTGCCATACAAGCAGACTGTTGCCATACAAGCAGACTGTTGCCATACACGCATACTGTTGTCATACAAGCAGACTGTTGCCATACAAGTAGACTGTTGCCATACAGACTGTTGCCATACAAGCAGACTGTTGCCATACAAGCAGACTGTTGCCATACAAGCAGACTGTTGCCATACAAGCAGACTGTTGCCATACAAGCAGACTGTTGCCATACAAGCAGACTGTTGCCATACAGACTGTTGCCATACAAGCAGACTGTTGCCACACAAGGTCACTGTTGCCATACAAGCAGACTGTTGCCATACAAGCAGACTGTTGCCACACAAGCAGACTGTTGCCATACAAGCAGACTGTTGCCACACAAGCAGACTGTTGCCATACAAGCAGACTGTTGCCATACAAGCAGACTGTTGCCATACAAGCAGACTGTTGCCATACAAGTAGACTGTTGCCATACAAGCAGACTGTTGCCATACAAGCAGACTGTTGCCATACAAGCAGACTGTTGCCATACAAGCAGACTGTTGCCATACAAGCAGACTGTTGCCATACAAGCAGACTGTTGCCATACAAGCAGACTGTTGCCATACAAGCAGACTGTTGCCATACAAGCAGACTGTTGCCATACAAGGACACTGTTGCCATACAAGCAGACTGTTGCCATACAAGCAGACTGTTGCATTACAAGCAGACTGTTGCCATACAAGCAGACTGTTGCCATACAAGCAGACTGTTGCCATACAAGCAGACTGTTGCCATACAAGCAGACTGTTGCCATACACGTAGACTGTTGCCATACAAGCAGACTGTTGCCACACAAGCAGACTGTTGCCATACAAGCAGACTGTTGCCATGCAAGCAGACTGTTGCCATGCAAGCAGACTGTTGCCATACAAGCAGACTGTTGCCATACAAGGTCACTGTTGCCATACAAGCAGACTGTTGCCATACAAAAAGACTGTTGCCACACAAGCAGACTGTTGCCATACAAGCAGACTGTTGCCATACAAGTAGACTGTTGCCATACAAGCAGACTGTTGCCATACAAGCAGACTGTTGCCATACAAGCAGACTGTTGCCATACAAGCAGACTGTTGCCATACAAGCAGACTGTTGCCACACAAGGTCACTGTTGCCATACAAGCAGACTGTTGCCATACAAGCAGACTGTTGCCACACAAGCAGACTGTTGCCATACAAGCAGACTGTTGCCATACAAGCAGACTGTTGCCATACAAGCAACAGTCGCCATACAAGCAGACTGTTGCCATACAAGCAGACTGTTGCCATACAAGCAGACTGTTGCCATACAAGCAGACTGTTGCCATACAAGCAGACTGTTGCCATACAAGCAGACTGTTGTCATACAAGCAGACTGTTGCCATACAAGCAGACTGTTGCCATACAAGCAGACTGTTGCCATACAAGCAGACTTTTGCCATACAAGCAGACTGTTGCCATACAAGC
>JAWQFJ010001308.1:67535-85035 GCA_034096865.1 Theodoxus fluviatilis
TCTCTCTCTCTCTCTCTCTCTCTCTCCATTCTGGCAGGTGATTTTGACTACAGCGGACGAGTTTGCATCGCGCTCTAGCAATTTGACCTGTGTGTGTGTGGGTAGAGTGAAGTAAGGCTTGAGGTTTTTTATATCATCACATTTGTTTTGATCTGAGGATGATGGACATGTAGGTCACGAAACTTTTCTCCCTTTCGTTTTTGCTTTATCAAGAATAACACATCAGAATTTAAATTGTTAGATAGTGAGCAATATATATTGTGACATGAGTATTGGACTGGACTCGTACCGTGCACGCATTGGAATTCATGCAATGCGCATAAAGCGTGATTCACGGGTGAAGCAACCAGAGGCACTGAGTGAAGTTTGCAGGATCTCAGGAGCTTGCTGCGTGGCGATCATGCTTGGATTGCTTGCCGGACTCGTGCTTCTGGCGGTTGCAAATTGGAACTGTGTTCACAGCCTGCGGGCAGCATTTAGTGGTGGGGTGCATATGAACCTACTACACGGTAGTAGGCAACTAAATGGGAAGTTTGCTACTAAATTGCGAAGTAAGGTGTGCATGAAAGCTGAATACGCGTAGTTACCTCCTAAGTTGGCCACTAAACAACCCAAAATTTAGTGGTGGTCTGTGTCAGCACTACACGGCTAAGTAGCCAACTATTTGCAAATTTCAATGGCGGACGTGTTGCCGGTTTGCACAGAAAACGCTCTATTTCTGGATACTAGCAACCCATCCAAAGAAAATGTAAGCCATGCACAGCATTAATTTATCAAAGCTGTATGTTGAATGCATCAATAGGTCGTGAAAGCTTTTACATTTTACAAATCGAATGCAGGTCGACGCATCCACGCTGAAGCATGAGTTACCCGTTGCCATCGGTCACGGCGTCATCCGTCATCCTTCCGCCGGAAGGATGACGGATGACTGATGACGCTTCTCTGTAATACGCCGTGACCGATGGCAACGGGTAACTCGTGCTTCAGATGTCTCTGTCCCTCCCTCTCTCTCCCTCTCTCTCTCTCTCTCTCTCTCTCTGTCTTTCTAACAGTCTCCCTCCCTCTCTGTCTCTGTGTTTTTCTCTTGCTATCACTGTCTCTCGACTCTCTGTATCCCTCCCTCTCTGTGTCTTCTAATTATATCACTGTCTCTCTCTCTCTCCGTCTCTGTGTATTTCTCTTGCCATCACTATCTCTCTCCCTCTCTGTCTCCTTGTGTCTTTCTCTTGCTATCACTGTCTCTCTCCCTCTCTCTGTGTGTATTTCTCTTGCCATCACTATCTCTCTCCCTCTCTGTCTCCTTGTGTCTTTTTCTTGCTAGCACTGTCTCTCTCCCTCTCTGTCTATCTGTGTCTTTCTCTTGCCATCACTCCCCCCCCTCTCTCTCTCTCTCTCTCTCTCTCTCTCTCTCTCTCTCTCCCTCTCTCTCTCTCTGTCTTTCTCTTGCCATCACTATCTCTCTCCCTCTCTCTGTCTGTGTCTTTCTCTTGCTAGCACTATATCTCTCCCTCTCTGTCTCTATGTGTCTTTGTCATCATTGTCTCTCTATTCACTTCTCTTTACTCTCCCCAGGGCTGTTCGCAGTGTGCAGCTGCCCTGATCCACGTGACTGGCTCCCCCCTGGTACTGAGGTAGGTGTCACACTCACTCACTCGCTCACTCCGCTTCGCTCCACTCGACTCCGCTTCACTCGACTAACTCCACTCACCCCACTCACTCCACTAACTCAACTCCACTCACTCACTCACTCACTCACTCACTCACTCACTCACTCACTCACTCACTCACTCACTCACTCACTCACTCACTCACTCACTCACTCACTCACTCACTCACTCACTCACTCACAGAAGAGCAGCTTCCGCTCTACAAGCCAAAGCAGTTTGCGTCACATGTGAACGCGACCTCATACCATGTGACCAAGTTTCTTGTGCTCGCGCACTCCATGTGGATGCCATCTTACCTATCTCGCCACATGTCCCCCAGTCTGAAGAGAACCACTTGTGTTTTGTTTCTGTTCACCTTAAGACCACGTCTATCACCTGTTAATCGGTTAAACTGATTTTTGAAGATCTACAACAGTGGTAGAGCGCAGAGCGACATCGTCTGCAAAATGGAGAGTACTTCAGAAGGATGTTTGGGTCATAAGCTATATACTATGCTTATTGTTTAGAGAAATATCTTCAATGAGAGTTAATATAGTGAGAACATAGGATCGGATTGAGTTTACATCGTTACGCCCCGAACAGCACTCAGAGCAGTTCCATTGGCATTCCCTCTTTCTCAGCGCCGCACTGATCTGAGCGTGGCTATCACCATGCCAACAGTTTTCCTGGCAGTCCGTTTTACAGTCAAATTGTCCACAAAATACCATTTTCACTGTATCCAAACCTGATCTCAAGTCTCCGTGATCAAAATGAAGTTGTATGTGCCTTTGCCCAAAACACCGTGCATTATGACTGTCCCCGCTCAACACCCTCTCTCTTTCTTGCGAGAGTTCGAGCTGATCATCCCAGTTGTGCAGCCCACACCAAATAATGTGCGTACACGCCGTGCCACGAGTGCTAGACAAGAAAATGCCCAGGCCAGTATCACTACCAGGATTGTCACCTTGCCCACGCCAGTATCACTACCAGGATTGTCACCTTGCCCACGCCAGAATCACTACCAGGATTGTGACCTTGCCCACGCCAGAATCACTATCAGGATTGTCACCTTGCCCACGCCAGTATCACTATCAGGATTGTCACCTTGCCCACGCCAGTATCACTATCAGGATTGTCACCTTGCCCACGCCAGTAACACTATCAGGATTGTCACCTTGCCCACGCCAGAATCACTATCAGGATTGTCACCTTGCCCACGCCTGAATCACTACCAGGATTGTCCCTTTGCCCACGCCAGTATCACTATCAGGATTGTCACCTTGCCCACGCCAGTATCACTATCAGGATTGTCACCTTGCCCACGCCAGTATCACTATCAGGATTGTCATTTGCCCACGCCAGTATCACTATCAGGATTGTCATTTGCCCACGCCAGTATCACTACCAGGATTGTCACCTTGCCCACGCCTGTATCACTATCAGGATTGTCACTTTGCCCACGCCAGTATCACTACCAGGATTGTCACCTTGCCCACGCCAGTATCACTATCAGAATTGTCACTTTGCCCATGCCAGTTTCACTATCAGGATTGTCACCTTGCCCACGCCAGTATCACTATCAGGGCTGTCACCTTGCCCACGCCAGTATCACTATCAGGGCTGTCACCTTGCCCACGCCAGTATCACTATCAGGGCTGTCACCTTGCCCACGCCAGTATCACTATCAGGATTGTCACTTTGCCAACGCCAGTATCACTATCAGGATTGTCACCTTGCCCACGTCAGTATCACTATCAGGATTCTCACCTTGCCCACGCCAGTATCACTATCAGGATTGTCACTTTGCCCACGCCTGTTTCACTATCAGGATTGTCACTTTGCCCACGCCAGTATCACTATCAGGGTTGTCACTTTGCCCACGCCAGTATCACTATCAGGGTTGTCACTTTGCCCACGCCAGTATGCCTATCAGGGCTGTCACTTTGCCCACGCCAGTATCACTATCAGGATTGTCACCTTGCCCACGCCAGTATCACTATCAGGGCTGTCACTTTGCCCACGCCAGTATCACTATCAGGGTTGTCACTTTGCCCACGCCTGTATCACTACCAGGATTGTCACCTTGCCCACGCCTGTATCACTATCAGGGCTGTCACTTTGCCCACGCCAGTATCACTATCAGGGCTGTCACCTTGCCCACTCCAGTATCACTATCAGGGCTGTCACTTTGCCCACGCCAGTATCACTATCAGGGCTGTCACTTTGCCCACGCCAGTATCTCTATCAGGATTGTCACTTTGCCCACGCCTGTTTCACTATCAGGATTGTAACTTTGCCCACGCCAGTATCACTATCAGGATTGTCACTTTGCCCACGCCAGTATCACTATCAGGGCTGTCACCTTGCCCACGCCAGTATCACTATCAGGATTGTCACTTTGCCCACGCCAGTATCACTATCAGGGCTGTCACTTTGCCCACGCCTGTATCACTACCAGGATTGTCACTTTGCCCACGCCTGTATCACTATCAGGGCTGTCACCTTGCCCACGCCTGTTTCACTATCAGGGCTGTCACTTTGCCCACGCCTGTTTCACTATCAGGGCTGTCACCTTGCCCAGGCCAGTATCACTATCAGGATTGTCACCTTGCCCACGCCAGAATCACTATCAGGGCTGTCACCTTGCCCAGGCCAGTATCACTATCAGAATTGTCACCTTGCCCACGCCAGAATCACTATCAGGATTGTCACCTTGCCCACGCCTGTTTCACTATCAGGATTGTAACTTTGCCCACGCCAGTATCACTATCAGGATTGTCACTTTGCCCACGCCAGTATCACTATCAGGGCTGTCACCTTGCCCACGCCAGTATCACTATCAGGATTGTCACTTTGCCCACGCCAGTATCACTATCAGGGCTGTCACTTTGCCCACGCCTGTATCACTACCAGGATTGTCACTTTGCCCACGCCTGTATCACTATCAGGGCTGTCACCTTGCCCACGCCAGTATCACTATCAGGGCTGTCACTTTGCCCACGCCTGTTTCACTATCAGGGCTGTCACCTTGCCCAGGCCAGTATCACTATCAGGATTGTCACCTTGCCCACGCCAGAATCACTATCAGGGCTGTCACCTTGCCCAGGCCAGTATCACTATCAGAATTGTCACCTTGCCCACGCCAGAATCACTATCAGGATTGTCACCTTGCCCACGCCAGAATCACTATCAGGATTGTCACATTGCCCACGCCAGTATCACTATCAGGGCTGTCACTTTGCCCAGGCCAGTATCACTATCAGGGCTGTCACTTTGCCCACGCCAGAATCACTACCAGGATTGTCACCTTGCCCACGCCAGTAACACTATCAGGATTGTCACCTTGCCCACGCCAGTATCACTATCAGGGCTGTCACTTTGCCCAGGCCAGTATCACTATCAGGGCTGTCACTTTGCCCACGCCAGAATCACTATCAGGGCTGTCACTTTGCCCAGGCCAGTATCACTATCAGGGCTGTCACTTTGCCCACGCCAGAATCACTACCAGGATTGTCACCTTGCCCACGCCAGTATCACTATCAGGGCTGTCACTTTGCCCACGCCAGTATCACTATCAGGGCTGTCACTTTGCCCAGGCCAGTATCACTATCAGGATTGTCACCTTGCCCACGCCAGAATCACTATCAGGGCTGTCACTTTGCCCAGGCCAGTATCACTATCAGGATTGTCACCTTGCCCACGCCAGAATCACTATCAGGATTGTCACTTTGCCCACGCCTGTATCTCTATCAGGATTGTCACCTTGCCCACGCCAGTATCACTATCAGGATTGTCACTTTGCCCACGCCAGTATCACTATCAGGGCTGTCACCTTGCCCACGCCAGAATCACTACCAGGATTGTCACCTTGCCCACGCCTGTATCACTATCAGGATTGTCACTTTGCCCACGCCAGTATCACTATCAGGGCTGTCACTTTGCCCACGCCTGTATCACTATCAGGGCTGTCACCTTGCCCACGCCAGTATCACTATCAGGGCTGTCACTTTGCCCACGCCAGTATCACTATCAGGGCTGTCACTTTGCCCACGCCAGTATCACTATCAGGATTGTCACCTTGCCCACGCCTGTATCACTATCAGGATTGTCACTTTGCCCACGCCAGTATCACTATCAGGGCTGTCACCTTGCCCACGCCAGTATCACTACCAGGATTGTCACCTTGCCCACGCCTGTATCACTATCAGGATTGTCACTTTGCCCACGCCAGTATCACTATCAGGGCTGTCACTTTGCCCACGCCAGTATCACTATCAGGGCTGTCACCTTGCCCACGCTAGTATTACTATCAGGGCTGTCACTTTGCCCACGCCAGTATCACTATCAGGGCTGTCACTTTGCCCAGGCCAGTATCACTATCAGGGCTGTCACTTTGCCCACGCCAGAATCACTACCAGGATTGTCACCTTGCCCACGCCAGTATCACTATCAGGATTGTCATTTGCCCACGCCAGTATCACTACCAGGATTGTCACCTTGCCCAGGCCTGTAAAATTGCAGCACTTGAAGCCTCTGATCAAACAGTGGGGTTCACACCATAATCAAAATAAGCGTCGACAAGGATTAGCGCTGAACCTCCAGGTTTTGGCATTTTAAAAAAGCACACCAATAAAGCTTTGAGGACCTTCAGTAAACCTGGAGGGATAAGAAAATCCTTCTTTCTCCTTCACCAATGACCAATCTCTTCGAAATTACGTCACGTTATTCGACGTCAAATGATCACGTCACACATGCCAAAACTGCCCTTGAGTCGGGACAGAGTTCCGTCCCTTGCCTTCTTTGCAACACCAAAACGTTAAAAAGTCACTTTCGTTTCAAACCTCGATTCTGAAAATTTGATACATTCAATCGGACCTAGCTTCCAGTAAGTGTGCAAAATGTCAAGGAAATCCGTCTAGTAGTTCTTGAGATATCAGCCGTTAAGTCGGGACTGACAGACACACACACACACACACACACACACACACACACACACACACACACACACACACACACACACACACACACACAAACAGACAGATAAAAACCGCTGGCGCTGAACCTCCAGGTTTTGGCATTAAACACACACACACACAAAGATCGGGTTCAAACCCGCAACCTCTCGAGAAAAGAGGGGGAGTAAGGTTCGAACCCGCAACCTCTCTCGTGTACAACAACGAGTGGGGTGGCTCTCTCTCTCTCTCTCTCTCTCTCTCTCTCTCTCTCTCTCTCTCTCTCTCTCTCTCATATACCATACACACATTAAAAAAAAGAAGCTTCTGAGCGGATTCGAACCCGTATGCTCATCCCCTACAACCACGCATGTCCCAGCGACAAAAAAATAAATTCGACGCGCTACAGAGTGAGCTAATCCATAAAGCTGTGAGGACCTCCAGTAAGCCTGGAGGGATAAATAAAAACCGCTGGCGCTGAACCTCCAGGTTTTGGCATTAAAAAACAAACAAACAATAAAGCTGTGAGGACGACCTCCAGTAAACCTAGAGGGATAAAAAATCGAATACAGGACGTTTCGTACCCTGGACGTTTCGTACTCTTGATGCTTCCTACCCTGGTTGTTGTATGCCTCATTAAGTCGATTCGTATTTTTTCTACCCTAACCCTAACCCTAACTGTAACCCTAACCCTAACCCTAACTCTAACCCTAACCCTAACCCTAACTCTAACCCTAACCCTTACTCTAACCGTACGAAACGACTAGGTACGAAACGTCCAGGGTACGAAAAGACCCGCATCGTAAAAAATCCTTCTTTCTCCTTCACCAATGTCAATCTCCTCGAAATTACGTCACGTAATTCGACGTCAAATGATCACGTCACACATTTTGCATTGGACTCTGTTGTGGCACCACCAAAACGTAAAAGAGTCACTTTCTTTTCAAACCCCGATTCTGAAAATTTGATACATTCAATCGGACCTAACTTCCAGTAAGTGTGCAAAATGTCAAGGAAATCCGTCCAGTAGTTTTTGAGAAATCAGCCGTTAAGTCGGAACGGACAGACACACAGACACACACACACACACACACACACACACACACACACACACACACACACACACACACACACACACACACACACACACACAGACAGATAAAGCTGTGAGGACCTCCAGTAAACCTGGAGGGAAAATCCTTCTTTCTCCTTCACCAAAGTCCAATCTCCTCGAAATTACGTCACGTTATTCGACGTCAAATGATCACGTCACACATGCCAAAACTGCCCTTGAGTCGGGACAGAGTTCCGTCCCTTGCCTTCTTTGCAACACCAAAACGTTAAGAAGTCACTTTCTTTTCAAACCTCGATTCAGAAAATTGGATACATTCAATCGGACCTAGCTTCCAGTAAGTGTGCAAAATGTCAAGGAAATCCGTCCAGTAGTTCTTGAGATATCAGCCGTTAAGTCGGGACTGACAGACACACACACACACACACACACACACACACACACACACACACACACACACACACACACACACACACACACACACACACACACACACACACAGATAAAGCTGAGAGGACCTCCAGTAAACCTGGAGGGATAAAGCTGTGAGGACCTCCAGTAAACCTGGAGGGATAACGTCAAATCTCCAGGTGTGGCTAGTAGTTTAGCTGCCGCATCTCCTGCACCCACAGGTGATTCAGCGCTAGGGCTGCCTCGGCTCGTGTGGTGCGGGACTGAAAATCCTGTCTTCAAAGTCATGTTACTTCCAGGCTGCACGAGCAAATCGTGGCTGACTGATGGAAGGCAAGAAAACGCACGCGGGCGCGAAAGGGAGAGGGAGAGAGAGGGGGGGGGGGGGGGGGGAGAGAGAGAGAGAGAGAGAGAGAGAGAGAGAGAGAGAGAGAGAGAGAGAGAGAGAGAGAGACAGACAGACAGACAGAGAGAGAGAGACAGACAGACAGACAGACACAGGCACAGACACAGACAGCGGAGAGTGGAGGTAGACGCAGACATATGTTTTAAGAGACAGACACAAAGAGAGATATATGGACAGACACAGACAGACAAAAAGAGAGATACACAGACAGACACAGACAGACAAAAAGAGAGATACACGGACAAACACAGACACAGAGAGAGATACACGGACAGACACATACAGACACACAGAAAGGCGGAAACAATGAGACTCAGATACACAGAGAGACAGACACAAATATACACGGACAGTAACAAAGAGACAAAGAAACACACAGACAGACGGACACAAATATAGACATACCATCAAAAACCGACACACATACACACACAGGAATACACACACAGACACACAGACGCACACACACACACACACACACACACACACACACACACAGACGCACACACAGACGCACACACACAGACGCACACACACAGACACACACCCACACAGACATACACACATACACACACAGACAGACACACACAGACAGACACACGGAGAGAGGCAGAGAGGCACACACACACACAGACGCACACACACAGAAACACACACAGCCATACACACACACAGACAACACAGACATACACACACAGACGGACACACACAGGCAGACACACACAGACAGACACACGGAGAGAGGCAGAGAGACACACAGACAGACACACACAGACAGATACACGGAGAGACAGACAGACACACACACACAGACAGACACACACAGACACACAGACAGACACACGGAGAGAGGCAGAGAGACACACAGACAGACACACGGAGAGAGAGAGACAGACAGACAGACACACACAGACAGACACACAGACAGACCCATGGAGAGAGAGACACACAGACAGACACACACACAGAAAGACACACACAGACAGACACACGGAGAGAGAGACAGACAGACACACACACAGACACACACAGACAGACACACGGAGAGAGAGACAGACAGACAGACACACAGACAGACAGACACACACAGACACACACAGACACACACAGACAGACACACACAGACAGACACACACAGACAGACACACGGAGAGAGGCAGAGAGACACAGTCAGACACACAAAGACAGACACACTCAGACACACACAGACACACACAGACAAACACACACAGACAGACACACAGACAGACACACGGAGAGAGGCAGAGAGACACACAGACAGACACACACAGACAGACACACGGAGAGACAGACAGACAGACACACACAGACAGACACACACAGACATACACATGGAGAGAGAGACACACAGACAGACACACACAGACAGAAACAGAGAGAGACGGAGAGACACACAGGCACACACAGACACACGGAGAGAGAGACACACAGACAGACACACACAGACAGACACACAGAGACGGAGGTCAACGAATCCTTTCTTTTTCTACAGGTGCCTTGCCAGACTCCGCGCTCATCCTTTTGTCCCGCACCAGCACAGGCAGAGGAAGCACGCAGTTCTCAGTCAGCATACAGGCCCTGCTCCAGTCTGCAGTCTCCACTTCCCGTCTCCACCTCCAGTCCGCAGTCTCCACATCCAGTCTCCACCTACAGTCTCCACCTACAGTCTCCAGTCTGCAGTCTCCACCTCCAGTCTCCACCTCCAGTCTCCACCTACAGTCTCCAGTCCGCAGTCTCCACCTCCAGTCCGCAGTCTCCACATCCAGTATCTCCCTCCAGTCTCCAGTCCGCAGTCTCCACATCCAGTCTCCACATCCAGTATCTCCCTCCAGTCTCCATTCTGCAGTCTCCACCTCCAGTCTCCACCTACAGTCTCCAGTCCGCAGTCTCCACCTCCAGTCCGCAGTCTCCACATCCAGTATCTCCCTCCAGTCTCCAGTCTGCAGTCTCCACCTCCAGTCTCCACCTACAGTCTCCAGTCTGCAGTCTCCACCTCCAGTCTCTACCTCCAGTCTCCACCTATAGTCTCCAGTATGCAGTCTCCACCTCCAGTCTCCACCTCCAGTCTCCACCTGCAGTCTCCACCTCCAGTCTCCACCTCCAGTCTCCACCTCCAGTCTCTACCTCCAGTCTGCAGTCTCCACCTCCAGTCTCCACCTCCAGTCTCCACCTCCAGTCTCCACCTCCAGTCTCCACCTCCAGTCTCCACCTACAGTCTCCAGTCTGCAGTCTCCACCTCCAGTCTCCACCTCCAGTCTCCACCTCCAGTCTCCACCTCCAGTCTCCACCTATAGTCTCCAGTATGCAGTCTCCACCTCCAGTCTCCACCTCCAGTCTCCACCTGCAGTCTCCACCTCCAGTCTCCACCTTAAGTCTCCACCTCCAGTCTCCACCTCCAGTCTCCACCTCCAGTCTGCAATCTCCACTTCCAGTCTGCAGTCTCCACCTCCAGTTTGCAGTCTCCACCTCCAGTCTCCCCCTGCAGTCTCCACCTCCAGTCTCCACCTTAAGTCTCCACCTCCAGTCTCCACCTCCAGTCTGCAGTCTCCACCTCCAGTCTCCACCTTAAGTCTCCACCTCCAGTCTTCACCTCCAGTCTCCACCTCCAGTCTGCAGTCTCCACCTCCAGTCTCCACCTGCAGTCTCCACCTCCAGTATCCACCTTAAGTCTCCACCTCGTCTTCACCTCCAGTCTTCACCTCCAGTCTGCAGTCTCCACTTCCAGTCTGCAGTCTGCACCTCCAGTCTCCACCTCCAGTCCCCACCTCCAGTCTCCACCTCCAGTCCCCACCTCCAGTCTTCACCTCCAGTCTGCAGTCTCCACTTCCAGTCTGCAGTCTGCACCTCCAGTCTCCACCTGCAGTCTCCACCTCCAGTCTCCACCTCCAGTGTCCACCTCCAGTCTCTACCTCCAGTCTGCAGTCTCCACCTCCAGTCTCCACCTCCAGTCTCCACCTCCAGTCTCCACCTACAGTCTCCAGTCTGCAGTCTCCACCTCCAGTCTCTACCTCCAGTCTCCACCTATAGTCTCCAGTATGCAGTCTCCACCTCCAGTCTCCACCTCCAGTCTCCACCTCCAGTCTCCACCTGCAGTCTCCACCTCCAGTCTCCACCTCCAGTCTCCACCTCCAGTCTCCACCTCCAGTCTCTACCTCCAGTCTGCCCTCTCCACCTCCAGTCTCCACCTCCAGTCTCCATCTTCAGTCTCCAGTGGAAGACTTCGGCCAACCTGCCTCTCCTTTCAACCCTGCCTCAGTATTCTCCATGTTCAAGTGTTACCAATTCATGTTTCGCCTGTCATGAGTTAATGTTATGCATGCGCGGACACTGCTCTGACTTGAATGGCACGCGAACTCGCCAGGTTTCTATGGCAACCAGTTCTATATCCTCAGCACCATTGCCTTCTGTCTGGGACCACGCCCGTGGCGGGCCTGGCAAGCAGTGACGTCACAAGCCCCACCCACCCCAGAGGGCTCGGCGCCAAAAGGCAGGTGGCGCTTATACACTCTGACGTCACGCTCGTGTGCGTGACGGAAGAAAGAGGCCCGGACGTGACGTCAGAGAGGGAAGCCGTGGTTCCCTCGTCATTTTTCTCTCTCTCTCTCCCTAACAGTTTGTAACTTCACAGAGGCTGTGGTCACGTGACGTGGACGATGTGATCACGTGATAGAATGTAGTAGAGTGAAAGGAACGATGTATGTCACGTGACTAGGCTGTTGTCACGTGACGTGGACGACGTGGTCACGTGACGGGAACGATGTGTCAAGTGAGTGAGGCTTAGGCATATGATTATTGGATTATTTGGTCACGTGACGTTACAGAATGATTCAGTCTCGTGATAGATTCGATAGTCACGTGAGAAACTCTCGGTTGAGCCTTGCAATGTGTACTCCACTTGTGTCCAACTTCTCGGGTCAGTGTTTCCTCTTGCACGTGCCTCTGTCAGTGGTTGACACGATTATTTATTATTGCTGAAGGTCAAGGACATATGCACTCGTCTTTCAAGGGTCACGCAAGCAACTTCATGGGGAAAATATATCCAGTACCTGAACACACCATCATCAGCACACGTACCCGCACACAATGTACACCTGCACACACAAAACATGCACACACACACCCACACGAACACGCGCAAACGCGAAACATACACACACATTCACGCTCTAGGCAGAAAAAAAAAGTTTCTCTCTGGTGGCCGTCACTGAAGGCAAGCACTTGCTTGTTTCATCTCCGTCACATCTGCCGTGACGTCACGCACTCCATGACACAAGATCTCAACTGCTGACGTCAACTCTCGTTCCCAAGACTTCTTGTCCTCAGTCTGAGCGGAAAACTCCATTGACGTCACTCATTCACCATTCACACTGACGTCACTCATTCACCATTCACACTGCGGCACTCATGAGGTCTGCTCTCATGACGTCATTTTCAGGGTGTTAATTTTTTCGGCATGCCTTTCTCGTCACGTGACTGAGTGCAAGCAGGGCAGCAATGATCGCACCCACAACTAGCATTCACTCCCCCGTTATCACCACCCACACACACCCAGTATTCACTCATCCGTAATGATCATCCACCTACAACTACCACAAACAGGCCATCCACAATCTACCCACCCGCAATTACCACTCACAAAGTATCCCGCCCACAAAGTACCATCCACCCTCAAATACCACCCATAAACGCCACGACACCACTAATCCTCATGCACCCATCCCCCAACCCCAAGTGTGTGTGTGTGTGTGTGTGTGTGTGTGTGTGTGCGCGCGCGCGCGCAAGCTACCCAAATCCACACCACAAACGCGGATACACAATTATCGCATGCGTACACGCAAACGCACGCACCCACATTCTCACGTGCGCACGCATGCACAAACGTATCACTAACGCGCGAGCACACACACACACACACAGACTTGGCGAGCTCAGCCTCCGGACCCCTGCTTTCCCTTCACTTTCGCAAGAGCAAAATACGTAACCCTTTGTAGCTACAGTTGGTGCGTCCGGTTCCCGAGTCATTCTTGTCTTTTAAATAATATCTACTCTCAATAATAAACCTTTGTCAACTTTATTCTAAATCTAAATAGTTTACTCAAAGCTTGTCAGGTACTTGGTGCATGATCAGACTGTCAGCGGACACGTTAAAAGCAGACAGACAGACAGACAGACAGACAGACAGACAGACAGACAGACAGACAGACAGACAAACAGAAACACAAACGCAGACAGACGTACACATAGACAGACACACAGGCAGACGTACACACACACACACACACAAACGCACGCACACATACACACATTCATGAAGACATACACACATTCATGAAGACATACACACATTCATGAAGACATACACACATTCATGAAGACATACACACATTCATGAAGACATACACACATTTATGAAGACATACACACATTTATGAAGACATACACACATTTATGAAGACACATTTATGAAGACATACACAGGGACGGACAGACGGAATGAAGGACAGCAAGCAGGCAGATGGAGAAAGCTAGTGGTGTAGTTGGGATGAAAGGAAAGGGGAAAGATTGGTTGGTTGCCATGCAGTCCAAGGGTTGGTTGGTTGCCATGCAGTCCAAGGGTTGGTTGGTTGCCATGCAGTCCAAGGGTTGGTTGGTTGCCATGCAGTCCAAGGGTTGGTTGGTTGCCATGCAGTCCAAGGGTTGGTTGGTTGCCATGCAGTCCAAGGGTTGGTTGCCATGCAGTCCAAGGGTTGGTTGCCACGCAAGTCCATGAGAACGTGCGGCCAAAGCATGTGCTGGACTTCCAGCTCTGTATAGCAAGATTGGTGCCTGGCATTCCATTTATGCTACCTACCTACCTATCTAGCTACTAACTTTAATACCTATCTAGCTACTAAATTTTCTATCTAGTTACTACCTGTATACCCATCTAGCTCTTGTCTAGCTACCTATCTACCTAGACTTTCCAGATATTTTCATCTTCCCACTCGTCACCCTCACTTGGGCTCTGATTGCCATGGGGCTTGGAATTGTCAGGCGTGACATCATATGTACGCCTTGTGTGTGTCACTGCATACGTAGGTAGCCTGGTGGTGGTGGTGTACATAGTCACCTTTCCGCTTTGGGAGCGCGGTTCTCATGGGAGTAGGGGCGTTTCTTTTCTCTGTGCTACTGGCCATAGACATTGTTCCTTATGCGTTTGGTTGTACATTTTCTATATTTATATAAATAAATCTGTGATAAAACAGAGCGTGGGCGTTTGTGTTTGTTCAGGGATAAAAGAACAACTATAAAGACATGAATATTTTTACTTCATTTATTTCGACACAGCATTGAAGACAGCACAACACAATGATTTTTGTTTTAATCAATCTGCAGTGAGATCAAAAGGCAATCTAAAACGCAGTATGAAGATTGGGACAAAACCAGCTTTGTAGCGCTTTGATTATAAGGTATAGCAGAGCACATGACATGTTCACCTTTCTTGAGTACTTTGCTGGGATGAGCGCGAGACGATTTTCTTTTATCAAAACACTTTACAGAGGCAACCACTATATTACACTTTCCACATTTCCGCCCTCACCGAATCCAGACCAAGTGCATACATGTACAGGACACACAGAGCACACTACACTGCTGGAAAGACATCAACAAATCCATGTACACCCACAATTTACAGTCTGACACTGCCAGGTCAGTAAAGAAACTCACGGTGACCCCCTCGTCTCCTGTCCAGCCACGCTGCAGACCAAAGCTATGAGAGAAGGTCAACATCAACACTCAATAGAGAACATCAGATCACAATGAAAGCTACAGGAAACTGTCGACAGTGAAAATCAATCTCTGTACTTCCTCAATGACCTTGACCTTGGATTTGATCTGGGCTGGCATGCCGTGACTGAACACACCTTCCCTGAGTCACTGCCTTGAATAAATGGGAGAGAGAGGGGGGGGGGGGGGTTGAGAGAAAGAGAGAGAGAGAGAGAGAGAGAGAGACAGAGACAGAGAGAGACACAGAGAGGGAGGGAGACAGAGAGAGAGACACAGGGAGGGAGGGAGACAGAGAGGGAGACAGAGAGAGAGACTGTGAGAGAGACAGAGACAGATACAGAGAGAGAGAGAGAAAGTCAGAGAGAAAGACAGAGAGAGAGACACAGAGAGAGACGGGGAGAGAGACGGGGAGAGAGACAGGGAGAGAGACGGAGAGGGAGACAGATACAGAGACAGAGAAAGAGACGGAGAGGGAGACAGATACAGAGACAGAGAGGGATACAGAGACAGAGAGGGAGACATACAGAGACAGAGAGGGAGACAGATACAGAGACAGATACAGAGACAGAGAGGGAGACAGAGACAGAGAGGGAGACAGATACAGAGACAGAGAGAGAGACAGATACAGAGACAGAGAGGGAGACAGATACAGAGACAGAGAGGGAGACAGATACAGAGACAGAGAGGGAGACAGATACAGAGACAGAGAGGGAGACAGATACAGAGACAGAGAGAGAGAGAGAGAGAGAGAGAGAGAGAGAGAGAGAGAGAGAGAGAGAGAGAGAGAGAGAAAGGAAGGCTAGGACAAAGCAGCACAAAATGGGGAAAAGATAGTTGAGAGTGAGATGAAGGGAGGGGGGAGGGGAGGGAGACAGGTAGGTGGGGGGTGGGGGAGAGGGAGGGAGAAAGGTAGGTGGGGGTGGGGGAGAGAGAGAGGGGGGAGAACTGAACTGAACTGAACTGAACAAGTTTAATGTGTAGGCCACCGGCCTATTACATGGGCGAGAAAAACGCGAACAGAGCACAAGTATGTACAAGAAGTACATCAAAAACTGGCAACCAGTTTAGGAAGCGCGCACGGGTGAATAGTCTCTATCAATGAGAAAGTTCACGTTCTCCGTGCAGCCCGTGTGGGCTGTTGTCGCGTCGGCGGCGTCCTGCTCGTTTCTAGGGTTCTCTCGCTGGCAGCATCTCTGTCACGCTGGCGAACAGCTGATCGCAGACGAAGCGTAGATTGGGTCAGCCTTGGAGCTCCTGTCGGGGACGAAAGGCAGGTCTTGTAGTGGGTCGCTCCACGATCCCTCGGACGAAAGGCAGAGGTCGACGGTAGAGGCGGAGTTAGATCTGACACAGCACAAGGGTGACAAGCCTCGGCAACTCCACTTCCCAGTGCACTCATTTGCTCCCGCAAGGCACGTGAAATGCCCTCAGAAATCTTGCTCATCACGTTTTGAAAGTCTTCCACTGTTGCTTCATTGCTACGAGGTGGTTTTGCAGCACCGTGAGGGTCATTTTGAAGTGTTGGCATTTCTGTGGCAAGTGGTTCCTTGTTCGGAACTGAGGCAGCTTTTTCCTCATGGTGGTTGACAGAGTTCGAGGGGTCAGAGGTCACGGATGACACGGTGACGCATTCCGCCGGCACATGGGAGCGAGGATTTCGTGCAGGGACAGGGTGGGTCGGTAACAGTTTTTACGACATTGAATTCAGATTGATTTTGAATCGACAAAGCATTAGCATGGTTCTGCTCACCCTTCTGACGATGTTTTTCTGCTCGGTGTTGGTCCCTACGTCTCTGTGCTGGTGGTTTCCTTCTCCAAAATCCGCGCCGTTCACTCGTGAGTAATGGCTGACCGTCGTGCTGCCTGAACCTCAACACAACAACGACGTTTCCAGGCTCACCGCCTACTTTCCAACTAGAGGGTTCCTCCGTTGCTAGCAGGGATGTCAGCAGTGCCTCCAGGGCAGCTGGAAGTCCAGCGACTGGCATGATGCTAACTTACGCAATACTGTAAACTGGCCGGAGCGAGGGAAAGACGTCCTACCGGCGCGAGCGCAAACCGCTGAGTGGAGAGGGGGGAGAGAGGGGGGGAGAAAGGGAGGGGGAAAGGGAGGGGGAGGGGGAAGGGGAGGAAAACAGGTAGGTCGAGGGTGAGAGAGAAAGAGTGAGAGTGAGATAAAGAGAGGGGGGAGGGGGAGGAAGACAGGTAGGTAGGGGTGGGGGAG
>JAWQFJ010001308.1:95035-97535 GCA_034096865.1 Theodoxus fluviatilis
TGCCAAAGCAAGACAACCAAAGTCGGGGACTACACCTGACGGCACCACTGCTGTGCATGATGACTTTCTCTGCTCTGTTGACACACAATGCCCCATCAACGACGGCAAGGTTGTCCTGGAACACCACGTCTACGATGAGTTTTGTGACGCATGGGAACACCGGGCTTCTGACCCTCACCCTTTCCTCAACGTCTCCATACAGGCCACACCATCCGACATCCAGTCGCTCGGCCTTGAGGCTCCCTTCAAGCGGCCCACGCCCACCATCCCTTACCCTGCTATGGCTGACACAGGATGCCAATTTTGCCTCGCAAGCTCAGCTCTACTCCCTAAACTTGGCCTCCAGAAATGGCATCTTCTCCCCATCACCATGAGAATGAAGGCTGTCGACAACCGCGGCATCAAAATCTTGGGCGCTCTCATTCTGAGGATAACTGGCAAATCCCCCTCCAAAACGTCGTATGACACGCGTCAAATCGTCTACGTTTCTGACAGCATAAACACACTGTTTCTGTCAAAACAAGCCTGCGTTGCACTGGGCGTCATCCCTGACACCTTCTCCACAGTCGGCGATGTCAACCAACCTCACCCCGTAACAGTGAGCTCATCCTCAGCCCAACTTGCAGCACTTGACACGCGATATCGTCCCACTTGCGACTGTCCACGATGCCAGGCGCCACCGCTGCCCCCTACTAAACTCCCCTTCCCGGCAACAGAAGCAAACAGGGAAAAGCTAGAGAAATGGCTGCTGGACTACTACAAATCCAGCTCATTCAATACGTGCGACCACCAACCACTCCCCATGATGTCAGGCCCGCCCCTGCGTCTCATGGTTGACCCTGACGCTCACCTTGTGGCCCACCACACCCCAATTCCAGTCCCTATCCACTGGCAAGAAGACGTCAAAGCTGGCTTGGACCAAGATGTTCGGCTTGGCGTCCTAGAGCCCGTACCAGTCGGTACACCAGTGACATGGTGCCACAAAATGGTGATCTGTCCCAAGAAATCTGGAAAACCCCGTCGCACAGTTGACTTACAGCCATTGAACCAACACGCTGTTCGAGAGACGCAAAAGGAGGTGAAGTGGCCGAGTGGTTAGCGCGCTGAACCTACAGCCGCTTGCGGCCAGTGGGTGCGGCGTTCGAAGCTGCGCGGTCCCCAGAATTGCATCCTTGAGCAAGATGCTTAACTCCCATTGCTTCTCCCCACCCAGGAGTGAAACCGGGTACCAAATGGCCCTCTTTAGGGCTACCAAACGGCCCTCCTCAGGGCCTCTCCCCAGGTCCTTCGGATGAGACCTTAATAAACCGAGGTCTAGTGTGTGATACGCATTCACAACATCAAAATCACGCACTATAAAGACCCTGACGCTCATGTCCTCGACGGGTGGGTGTCGGCCACAGTAAAAACACCCAGCACGCACAATTTCTCCTTTGTGGAAAACAGTGTGCCAGCGCCCTTGGCAGCAGGAGACTGGTCTCATTGACTTGAGACACTACACACTGAGAGACAGCCTCAACATCGGCTTAAGCGCCTTGAGCATGCTGCCAGCATGGATACGTGCGCTATACAAGTAGACATCATCATCATCATCAAATGGTTTTAGACTTATTTAGTGGAGACACTAAAACCCAAAGATGTTCGTTGTGGAGACACAAAAACCCAAAGATGTTTGTTGTGGAGACACAAAAACCCAAAGATGTTTGTTGTGGAGACACTAAAACCCAAAGATGTGCGTTGTGGAGACACAAAAACCCAAAGATGTTTGTTGTGGAGACACAAAAACCCAAAGATGTTTGTTGTGGAGACACTAAAACCCAAAGATGTACATTGTGAAGACACAAAAACCCAAAGATGTTTGTTGTGGAGACACTAAAACCCAAAGATGTACGTTGTGGAGACACTAAAACCCAAAGATGTTTGTTGTGGAGACACTAAAACCCAAAGATGTTCGTTGTGGAGACACAAAAACCCAAAGATGTTCGTTGTGGAGACACTAAAACCCAAAGATGTTCGTTGTGGAGACACTAAAACCCAAAGATTTACGTTGTGGAGACACTAAAACCCAAAGATGTTCGTTGTGGAGACACTAAAACCCAAAGATGTTCGTTGTGGAGACACTAAAACCCAAAGATGTTCGTTGTGGAGACACTAAAACCCAAAGATGTACGTTGTGGAGACACTAAAACCCAAAGATGTTCGTTGTGGAGACACTAAAACCCAAAGATGTTCATTGTGGAGACACTAAAACCCAAAGATGTACGTTGTGGAGACACTAAAACCCAAAGATGTTCGTTGTGGAGACACTAAAACCCAAAGATGTTCGTTGTGGAGACACTAAAACCCAAAGATGTTTGTTGTGGAGACACTAAAACCCAAAGATGTTCATTGTGGAGACACTAAAACCCAAAGACGTTTGTTGTGGAGACACTAAAACCCAAAGATGTTTGTTGTGGAGACACTAAAACCCAAAGATGTTTGTTGTGGAGACACTAAAACC
>JAWQFJ010001308.1:102535-115242 GCA_034096865.1 Theodoxus fluviatilis
CAGCTATGTGGTCAGTCCTAGCACCCATCTCATCACACAGCTACATGGTCAGTCCTAACACCCATCTCATCACACAGCTACATGGTCAGTCCCAGCACCCATCTCATCACACAGCTACATGGCCAGTCCCAGCACCCATCTCATCACACAGCTACATGGTCAGTCCTAACACCCATCTCATCACACAGCTACATGGTCAGTCCCAGCACCCATCTCATCACACAGCTACATGGTCAGTCCTAGCACCCATCTCATCACACAGCTATGTGGTCAGTCCTAACACCCATCTCATCACACAGCTACATGGTCAGTCCTAACACCCATCTCATCACACAGCTACATGGTCAGTCCTAACACCCATCTCATCACACAGCTACATGGTCAGTCCTAGCACCCATCTCATCACACAGCTACATGGTCAGTCCTAACACCCATCTCATCACACAGCTACATGGTCAGTCCTAGCACCCATCTCATCACACAGCTACATGGTCAGTCCTAACACCCATCTCATCACACAGCTACATGGTCAGTCCTAGCACCCATCTCATCACACAGCTACATGGTCAGTCCTAACACCCATCTCATCACACAGCTACATGGTCAGTCCTAACACCCATCTCATCACACAGCTACATGGTCAGTCCTAACACCCATCTCATCACACAGCTACATGGTCAGTCCTAACACCCATCTCATCACACAGCTACATGGTCAGTCCTAACACCCATCTCATCACACAGCTACATGGTCAGTCCTAACACCCATCTCATCACACAGCTACATGGCCAGTCCTAACACCCATCTCATCACACAGCTACATGGTCAGTCCTAGCACCCATCTCATCACACAGCTACATGGTCAGTCCTACACCCATCTCATCACACAGCTACATGGTCAGTCCTAACACCCATCTCATCACACAGCTACATGGTCAGTCCTAACACCCATCTCATCACACAGCTACATGGTCAGTCCTAACACCCATCTCATCACACAGCTACATGGTCAGTCCTAACACCCATCTCATCACACAGCTACATGGTCAGTCCTAACACCCATCTCATCACACAGCTACATGGTCAGTCCTAACACCCATCTCATCACACAGCTACATGGTCAGTCCTTACACCCATCTCATCACACAGCTACATGGTCAGTCCTAACACCCATCTCATCACACAGCTACATGGTCAGTCCTAGCACCCATCTCATCACACAGCTACATGGTCAGTCCTAGCACCCATCTCATCACACAGCTATGTGGTCAGTCCTAGCACCCATCTCATCACACAGCTACATGGTCAGTCCTAACACCCATCTCATCACACAGCTACATGGTCAGTCCTAACACCCATCTCATCACACAGCTACATGGTCAGTCCTAACACCCATCTCATCACACAGCTACATGGTCAGTCCTAGCACCCATCTCATCACACAGCTACATGGTCAGTCCTAACACCCATCTCATCACACAGCTACATGGTCAGTCCTAACACCCATCTCATCACACAGCTACATGGTCAGTCCTAACACCCATCTCATCACACAGCTACATGGTCAGTCCTAACACCCATCTCATCACACAGCTACATGGTCAGTCCTAGCACCCATCTCATCACACAGCTACATGGTCAGTCCTAACACCCATCTCATCACACAGCTACATGGTCAGTCCTAACACCCATCTCATCACACAGCTACATGGTCAGTCCTAACACCCATCTCATCACACAGCTACATGGTCAGTCCTAACACCCATCTCATCACACAGCTACATGGTCAGTCCTAACACCCATCTCATCACACAGCTACATGGTCAGTCCTAACACCCATCTCATCACACAGCTACATGGTCAGTCCTAGCACCCATCTCATCACACAGCTACATGGTCAGTCCTAGCACCCATCTCATCACACAGCTACATGGTCAGTCCTAACACCCATCTCATCACACAGCTACATGGTCAGTCCTAACACCCATCTCATCACACAGCTACATGGTCAGTCCTAACACCCATCTCATCACACAGCTACATGGTCAGTCCTAACACCCATCTCATCACACAGCTACATGGTCAGTCCTAGCACCCATCTCATCACACAGCTACATGGTCAGTCCTAGCACCCATCTCATCACACAGCTACTGGTCAGTCCTACACCCATCTCATCACACAGCTACATGGTCAGTCCTAACACCCATCTCATCACACAGCTACATGGTCAGTCCCAGCACCCATCTCATCACACAGCTACATGGTCAGTCCTAACACCCATCTCATCACACAGCTACATGGTCAGTCCTAACACCCATCTCATCACACAGCTACATGGTCAGTCCTAGCACCCATCTCATCACACAGCTACATGGTCAGTCCTAGCACCCATCTCATCACACAGCTACATGGTCAGTCCTAACACCCATCTCATCACACAGCTACATGGTCAGTCCTAGCACCCATCTCATCACACAGCTACATGGCCAGTCCTAACACCCATCTCATCACACAGCTACATGGTCAGTCCTAGCACCCATCCCATCACTGTTAGACCATACATGTACCTGCACAATACACACTGTAGTGTGCACATCAACACTACCTTCAATACACCCCTACAGTCCATGTACAATACACATTGCAGTCTACACAACACTACTTTCAATACACCACTACAGTGCAGGTACACTACACATTGTAGTCTACACAACACTACCTTCAATACACCACTACAGTGTAGGTACACTACACATTGTAGTCTACACAACACTACCTTCAATACACCACTACAGTGTAGGTACAATACACATTGCAGTCTACACAACACTACTTTCAATACACCCCTACAGTCCATGTACAATACACATTGTAGTCTACACAACACTACCTTCAATACACCACTACAGTGTAGGTACACTACACATTGTAGTCTACACAACACTACTTTCAATACACCACTACAGTGATGCACACTACACATTGTAGTTCACACATTAACACCGTCACTGCCTACTGGAGTTGCGAGTGCAGGACTTACGTTGGCGTAGAAGATGTAGAAAACTGTCACAAAGGCAATGGAGGCGAGGAAGAAGAAGAGCGTGAAGAAGATGAGGCCTGAAAGTAGAAAAGCAGTCACAACTATCACCATCATCACACAGTCACTGTCACAATTGTCACACAGTCACTACTGCCACACACTCACCACTGTCAAACATGCATCACTGTCACACATGCATCACTGTCACACAATCACCACGGTCACAGTTGCCACTGTTACGCATGCATCACTTTCACACCGTAACCACCGTCACAAAGTCACCACTGTCACACAGTCACCACTGCCACTGTCACCACTGTCACATTCACCACTGTCATACCATTACTACTGTCACAAAGTCACAACTATCACAAAGTCACCACGGTCACAAACTCACCACTGTCACAAAGTCACCACTGTCACAGTCACCACTGTCAGTCACCACTGTCACAAAGTCACCACTGTCACATTCACAACTGTCACAAAGTCACCACTGTTACATTCACCACTGTCACATTCACCACTGTCATATTCACAAAGTTCTGTTCCATTCACCATTGTCACACAGTCCCCACTGTCACAAAGTCCCCACTGTCACAAAGTCCCCACTGTCACAAAGTCCCCACTGTCACACAGTCCCCACTGTCACAGTCCCCACTGTCACAAAGTCACCACTGTCACAATGTCACCACTGTCACAAAGTCACCACTGTCACAAAGTCACCACTGTCACATTCACCACTGTCACAGTCACCACTGTCACAGTCACCACTGTCACATTCACCACCGTCACAAAGTCGCCACTGTCACATTTACCACTGTCACATTAACCACTTTCACATTCACCACTGTCACAGTCACCACTGTCACAGTCACCACTGTCACATTCACCATTATCACACAGTCACCACTGTCACACAGTCACTACTGTCACAGTCACCACTGTCACATTCACCATTATCACACAGTCACCACTGTCACACAGTCACCACTGTCACAGTCACCACTGTCACAGTCACCACTGTCACAGTCACCACTGTCACACAGTCACCAGTTTATTTGCCACAAGGCTCACAGTCATTTTTCAGTCAAGTGTCTCTCACACACATCCACCCACCCACCCCACATCCACTCCCCACCCTCATTAACCACCAGCCCCCACCCCACCCCAGCCCCCCGTACCCAATCCCACCACTAACCCCGACCACCCCACCACCACTACCCATCCCCCAACCCCAACCCCCATCCCACACCCCCAGCCCCCACCCCACCACACCCACCACCACTACCCACCCACTGCCACCACCACCACCACCACCACCACCACCACCACCACCACCACCACCACCACCACCCACCACCACCACCACCAACACCACCACCACCCACTACCACCCTGGTCCAGTGTTCAGCTTACCGATGTAGTAGCACTTGCTCTCTGTCTCCTCGTACTTGCTCACCCAGCTCTCTGCCCATCCATGGGCGAAGTCGATGATGAGGATGAGCTGGATGAGGATGAAGAGGAAACCTCCGATCATGCCCACCACCATCCAGGCTGTGCAAAGAAAAACACTGATGACACAACACACCACAACACACACTGATGACACACCACAACACACACTGATGACACCACAACACACACTGATGACACACCACAACACACACTGATGACACACCACAACACACACTGATGACACACACACACTGATGATACACCACAAAACACACTGATGATACACCGCAAAACAAACTGATGACACACCACAACACACACTGATGACACACCACAACACACACTGATGACACACCACAAAACGCACTCATGACACACCACAACACACACTGATGATACACCACAAAACACACTGATGACACACCACAACACACACTCATGACACACCATAAAACACACAGACAACACACACCACACCACAATACACAGACAACACACACCACACCACAAAACACACAGACAACACACACCACACCACAAAACACACACACACCACACCATAAAACACACAGACAACACACACCACACCACAAAACACACTAACACACACAAAACACACTGACTACAAAGCACACCAAAAACACATTGATGACACACAGGCAAATAGTTAAATACTGAAGGGGATGTAGGAAAGTGGGTGGAGGAATAAATGAGACACAACAAGATGAATGAAGGAGACAAAGGACAGAAGGAATGAAGGTGACAAGGAGGGAAAGAAAGGAAGAATAGAAAGAAATGAACAGGCAAGGGAAGACAACTTGGAGGATAGCTCACCCTGCCCAAATGAGCCGCGTGGAATGAAAAACGCTCCCACTGCGATCCCCACCAGTATGAGTAGCTTGAAGAACCAGAATCTGTAATACAATACAATGAATACAATACAATACAATATAATATAATACAATGCAATGCAATACAATACAATGCAAAACAATACAGTATGAGCAGCTTGAAGATCCAGAATCTGCGACACAGTACAATACGGTATGAGCAGCTTGAAGAACCTGAATCTGTAACACAATACAAGGAATACAATACAATACAATACAGTATGAGTAGCTTGAAGAACCAGAATCTGTAACACAGTACAATACAGTATGAGCAGCTTGAAGAACCAGAATCTGTAACACAGTACAATACAGTATGAGCAGCTTGAAGAACCAGAATCTGCAACACAGTACAATACAGTATGAGTAGCTTGAAGAACCAGAATCTGTAACACAGTACAATACAGTATGAGCAGCTTGAAGAACCAGAATCTGCAACACAGTACAATACAGTATGAGTAGCTTGAAGAACCAGAATCTGTAATTTTAAGAAATTTAAACTAATTTCTATGTTTTCTTGACATACTTACCAGTAGACAACTCATAGGTATATGACCTTTCACCTCGAAAAAAGATTTGCATAAATCTTCCCCACCCACGTGGCCACCCCATAAGCCAATGAAGTGGCTTCATCCATAGCGTCATAGCCAGTGAAAGGGAGGCAACTCTCACCATTTCCCGCGCATGCGCTCAGATACCAGGGATCTGGCCACGTGGCCTCACTTTCGACAACACACCGAGACTGGTGAAGATGCACAAAAATGGGGAGGAGGGTGGGAAAAATAATGTTGTCTACTGGTAAGTATGTCAAGAAAACATAGAAATTAGTTTAAATTTCTTAAAGTTTTCTATCCATACTGACCAGTAGACAACTCATAGGTATGATTACCCCAGCGGGAGGCGGGTGTGCATCCACGCAACAGAACGGACGACTAATCACCACTCAAAGGCGAACAGCCGAACCCGCCACAACCAACTTGTTGACGCCAAAGGTGTCATCCAGACGACGGACGCGAACGTCACGCAGTTAGTGATGCGTGAAAACGCAGTCACTGCGCCAGAACGCCGCCCTCATGAGATGAGCCAGCGATACATTCTTGGCAAAAGCCACAGAGGTCGCCACTTGCGAATCCCATGAGTCCTGGAAGCACCAACCGAAGGCAGCCGGTTCGCATTCCTATACGCCTCCGTGATCAAAAGACGAATCCAGGAGGAAAAGGAAGTCTTCGATATCCGCCGTGACCAATTTTCAAGGGAAGAAAAAAGCCTACGTCGGCGAAAACGACGAGACTGAGTCCTGGCCAAGTAAACTTCAGTGCACGGACCGGACAGTTGACACAATCAGGCTCGTACGGATCGACGATAGAGTAGAGACTCTTAATCTCAATACTCTGACAGTCGGAAAGAGCACTCTGATTCTTGCAACGAAACTCCGGAACGAAAGAAAGAAGGAGCATCACGCGAAGAAAAGCCAGCGCACCTAGCCAAAGCTAGAGACAATAATTGAACCTAACCGGACTGAAAACCGGTGGAACAATACATGTGAAGTGCACAAACGGAGAATGAACAGAAATCGAAAAAACGCCAAGTGCCGTAAGATTTCTGAAAACCCCGATGTTCGTAGACCCCGCCTGTACTGCGATCTGTCGATCGAACAGGCGATCGCCGAGAAAACAACGCAGCATGTTGATCCGACCGCAAGGGCAAAACACTGCGTTCGTCAGCAACACCTGGCTGAAACCGATTCCCGGAAGGGACGAACTGGACAAAAAACAGACTCAAAGGAAAGATCACGATCTGTAATCGATCCGTCGATCCCCAGAGACCTGAGGCAGCAGCTGACTGACAAGAATGCAAGGCAGCATGCCGATCTGCCCGCCCGGGTCTTGCCTCCGTGCGTTAGATAGCAAGCCCTGCCTGTCCGCCGATCTTGTTGTGATTCCCGGCAGAAAGGATCACGAACTAGCGTGAGATTAGCCGATCGCCGGGAAATGAACGAAACAAGCTGCTCTGACTGCAAAGGCAACGTCACTGAGCGAACGTCAGCATCGCCTGCCGTGACGAAATTCCCGGCCGGAAAAAACACGATTCACGCGAACACCGGGAATACAAGGCAGCAGTTGATCGAACCGCAAGGAAAAAATCTCTGTGCGGCGTCAGCAATGCTCTGCCTGTACCACGGACGACCAGACCGAAGGAAAGATCACGATCTGATCACCTATCAGCCGATCCCCAGAGACCTGAGGCAATATTGCTGATCGAAAACGCATGGGCAAAACCGAGCGATCGTCAGCAACGCCTGCCCCAAGTCGAGAATCCTGCGCGAAACTCGCGACCGCCGAGAATTCAAGGCAGTCTGCCGATGGAATCGCGCGGAAAAACCCCAGCGCGAACATCAGCAATGCTCGACCCGTACAGTGACCCTGGTCCATACCTACGTAACCTAGCTACCGTTCGATTGTGTCTGATTCCCGACAGGGATGATCACGATCGAGCGATAGATCAGGCAATCGAGGAAAAAACAAAGTACGAGCGCCGGAAGGCAGCCGGGCGGATTGCCATCGAAAACACTCAGAGTCCGCAGACCTATGTGAGCGACGAGCAGAAACCCGTACCGGACTGAGCGATCGCGAATCAGAGTCTGACAAATCACTAAGGAGATAGTGTCGAGACTCAACGCGCCGCCAAAGCAGAGATTCCCGAGAAGCATGAACGGGAGCATCAGAGTCAAAGAGAAGATCGCGATCTGACATGCGATCGACCGATCCCCCTAGAGCTGAGACAGTATGCTGATCGAAACGCAAATCCCAGCGATCGTCAGGTACGTATCGCCGAGGGCGAGAATCTCGCGCAAAATCACGTGATCGCTGAGACGCCAAGGACGCAGGCTGATCAAACCGTCCGGGAAAAAACCTCGGAGCGATCAACAGCACCGCGCGTCCTGTAAAAGGACCCCTGCCCAACACCATCTATTGCTCGATCGTGTCGAAATTCCCGACAAGGACGATCACGATCGAGCAATAGACCAGGCAATCGTCGTGAAAACAAGCGAGGACGCTGATCAGACCGCAAAGGCAAAACCTCTGCGCGGTCGACAGCAACACCCCTCCGGTCGCGCTGATCGCCACGATCCACTGATCGAGGGACAGAACGCCCGTAAGACAAAGCAGCCTGCTGATCGAACCAACCGGGCAAAGACGCCGTGGAATCGATGGCAACGCTCTGCCTGTCACGATGTGCGGAACGATCGGCGGATCGTCCGACAGCCAAGGCAGCATGTTGATCGAACCAGACGGGCATAGCCTCTGTGCGGTCGATCGCAACGCATCGCCTATATCTGGACCCTCTCCCAGCACGATCGATTGAACGATCCTCTGATCGCCAGTGACCCAAGGCAGCGTGCTGATGGGATCGTGCGGCCGAAGCCTCGCGTTGATCGATAGCAACGTCGTGCCGATATCGCGACGCGTGTCGGATAAGATCGATTGGACGACCCGGAGAAGGCCAGGAAACCGAGGCAACCTGCGGAGCAGATCGCAAGGTTAGAGCCCCCGTGCGATCGAGAGCCGTGGACGGAAACGATCGGCTGAACGTCCGAACCCAAGGCATCTGATCGCCAGTGACCCAAGGCAGCGTGCTGATCGAATCGTGCGGCCGAAGCCTCGCTTTGATCGATAGCAACGCTTTGCCGAGATCGCGACTGTGTCGGATATGATCGACTGGGCGACCATGAGAAGGCCAGGAAGCCGAGGACGGAACGATCGGCTGATCGTCCGAACCAAGGCAGCATGCGGATCGAACCAGACGGGCAGAGCCTCCGTGCGGTCGATCGCAACACACGTATCCCGACCCCTTCCCATCACGATCGATCAAGTGATCATCGGATGGCCAGTAACCCAAGGCAGCGTGCTGAACGGATCGTGCGGCCGCAGCCTAGCGTTGATCGATAGCGACGCTCTGCCTATATCGCGACGCGTGTCGGATAGGATAGACTGGACGATGAACGGAACGATTGGCTGATCGTCCGAAAACGAAGGCAGCATGCGGATCGAACCAGACGGGCAGAGCCTCCGTGCGGTCGATCGCAACACATCGCCCGTATCCCGACCCCCTCCCATCACGATCGATCAAGTGATCATCGGATCGCCAGTAACCCAAGGCAGCGTGCTGAACGAAACGTGCGGCCGCAGCCTAGCGTCGATCGATAGCAACGTTTTGCCTATATCACGACGCGTGTCGGATATGATCTACTGGGCGACCATGGGAAGGCCAGGAAACCGAGGCCACATGCGGATCAGATCGCACGGCAGAGCTGGGCTGCGGGGCTCGTGCGCGACCGGCGTAAGCTGCGCCTACTCCCACTCACGAGCACAGCGGACTCGTCACTCAGTGCGTGGGCATGGGGCCGGGCGCGACTTCCACCTCCAGAAGGAGAAGATACCTGCGCGACCGGTGCGAAAGAGTGCCCACACTCTGTGGGTTAGTGCTGTAATGGCAGGAAGCCGTGCCGCAGACAAATGTCACCAAAACATGGCAGCATCCCGGCCACGCCTGGGGGAACCAAGAAGCGGTGGCTGCCTGAAACTCCGCCGGGAGCCACGTGGCACGCCCTAAAAGAAACAGCGTGGTCCGAAAGATAGAGGTAAACAGAGAGAAATGTAAAACGAGAGAAGGAACTTTTGCCGGACACCTCCAGCCCACCAGTACACGCTGAGGGAAGGAGGACCGAACGAGTTAAACTCGAGGGACCGGGTGAGGGGCCACCTCGGGAACCCTCGGGTTACCTGTTTAGAAGGAAGGAAGGAGGAATAGACACAGACCACCCTTCCCCTTCGAAACAGAGGCCGGGCCGATCGAGGGGGGGGGGGAGGGGGAGGGGAGGGGATGGGGGGGCCTGCGTGACCCTCACTTCCTCGCGTTACCTCGTGGAGCGGTGTGTGCGGAAGGGGAGGCACGCCATGAAGTTCCAAATGCTAACAAAATGCCAGGGGCGGGGGGGGCCCTAGCGTCAAAGGGCGACGCAATCCCTTATCAGGATAACGCCAGCGACCAGGTGGCGATCAGCCAGCGGGACGTTGCAGACCAGCGAAACACGGTGCGTGGGCCCACAACGTCCCTGTCTGGTGGGGCCGAGCTATCAACAACAGACACAAATATGACTGAAACCTAGGGGAAAAACCGTGCCTGAGGGCAACCGGGGCGGGAACAGAAATTTTGATAAGAGCAAAACGACTTAAGCGAAGTAATTCTAACAACGGCGGATGGCCCGGCATAAGGGTATTTTTACATTCCCCCTCCACACGTTCTCCACGGGCCGACAGCAAATCCTGAAAGTCCGCACACAAGTGAGATGTGGAGGAAAACCAAAGTGCATCCATGCACTCCAGTCGAGACGGGTGGGGGGGGGGTGGGGGGGCGTGGGGGGAGGGGGGGGGGGGGGGAGGGTCTGGGGGGGGGGGGGGGGGGGGGGGGGGGGGGGTGGGGGGGGGTGGGGGGGGGGGTGGGGGGGGGGGGTGCGGAGGGGGAGGGGGGGGGGGGGGGGGTTGGGGGGGGGGTGGGGGGGAGGTGGTGGGGGGGGGGGAGGGGGGGGGGGAGGTGTGGGTGGGGGGGGGGTGGGGGGTGATGGGGGGGGATAGGGGGGGGGAGAGGGGGGGGGGGGGTGAGGAGGGGGGGGGGTGGTGTGGGGGGGGGAGGGGGGGGGGTGGGGGGGGTGGAGGGGATTGGGGGGGGGGGGGGGGTGTGTGGGGTGGGTGGGGGTTGGGGGGGGGGGGGGGGAAGGTGGGGGGGGGGGGGGAGGGGGGGGGGGGAGGGGGGGGGGGGTGCGGGGAGGATGGGGGGGGGAGTACGGGAAAAGGTGGGGGGGGTTTGGGGGTAGGGAGGGGGGGGGGGGGGTTGAGGGGGGGGTGAGGGGGGGGGGGGGGGGAGGGGGGGGGAGGGTGGGGGGGGGGTGGGGGGGGGAGGGCTGGAGTCATAAAGTTGAGTCGGGACTTGCAAGATCCCTGGTTATCTGAGCGCAGGGGAGTTCGGCGGTGAATGTGAGGGAGTGTTGCCGGTCCCTTTCACTTGCTATAACGCTAGGGGATGAGCCACTTCGGGGGATTGGCTTATGGTGGGGCGCGGACCTGTGGGGGGGGTGGGGAAAGATGGGTTATGGGCAAATCTTTTTCCAGGGGTGGGAAGGTAGACAGTGGTCATAACCTATGAGGTTGTCTACTGGTCATTATGGATGAAAAACACTGTATGAGTAGCTGTAAGGGAGAACAGAATCTGTAACGACAGTACAATACGTATGAGTAGCTTGAAGAACCGAAATATGTAATACAATACAATAACAGTAGACAGCTTGAAGAATGCCATAATCTGCAACACAGTACAAATACTGTATGAGTACTTGGAAGTGGACGCCAGATGTGGTGTGGGGAATACAGTAGCAAAGACCTTAAGTTAGTATGCTTGAAGAGAACCATAATCTGTAAGGTAAGTACAATACAGTATGGCAGCTTTGAAGAACCGAATCTCGACACAGTACTGCACAGGTATGACAGGGGGCTTGAAGACCAGATCGGGTTAACTACACTACAGTACAGTACAGTACAGTACATTACAGTACAGCACTGCACTTTGGTGCAGTACAAGTATGCTTGAGAAAGAGCAGACTCTGTTATACAGTACAGGGGGTCGCGTGTGGATGTACAGTACGGATACATTACAATGCACTATTGCAGGTCAAGTTAGGTTGACAAACCTAGAATCTGTATACAGTACAATACGTAATGAGCACTCGAAGCACCAGAATCTGTAAGTACCGTACTTACAGTATTGAGCGCTTTGGTGTTTTTTGAAGAACCAGACTCTGTACAAGGTACGTACAGTACAGTACAGTCAGTCACAAGGTACCAGGTACAATGCACTATTGCCAGTGTACAAGTTAGCTGACAAACCAGAATCTCAATACAGTACAGTACAGTACAGTATACAAGTACAGTACAATACGTCACAATGCACTTATTGCCAGTACAAGTGAGCTTCGACAAACCAGAATCTGAATACAGTACAGTACATTAGCGGCAGTACAATACGTACCATGCCTGATTGCAAGGTGTGCCGAGTAGCTTGAAGACCAGAATTCTGTAATGACAGTACGGTACAGTACAGTACAGTACGATACAGTACAACATGCACTATTGCAGTACAATAGCTGACAAACCGGGATAAGTCTGCAATAGGCAGTACAGTACAGTACAGTACAATGACAGTACGGACTGCACTATTGCAGTACAAGTAGGCTGTCGACAACCATAATCTGTAATACAGTACAGTACAG
>JAWQFJ010001308.1:115264-117764 GCA_034096865.1 Theodoxus fluviatilis
ATCACTGGCTATGACGCTATGGATGAAGCCACTTCATTGGCTTATGGGGTGGCCACGTGGGTGGGGAAGATTTATGCAAATCTTTTTTCGAGGTGAAAGGTCATATACCTATGAGTTGTCTACTGGTACAGTATGGATAGAAAACACTGTATGAGTAGCTTGAAGAACCAGAATCTGTAACACAGTACAATACTGTATGAGTAGCTTGAAGAACCAGAATCTGTAATACAATACAATACAGTATGAGCAGCTTGAAGAACCAGAATCTGCAACACAGTACAATACTGTATGAGTAGCTTGAAGAACCAGAATCTGTAATACAGTACAATACAGTATGAGTAGCTTGAAGAACCAGAATCTGTAATACAGTACAATACAGTATGAGCAGCTTGAAGAACCAGAATCTGCGACACAGTACAATACAGTATGAGCAGCTTGAAGAACCAGAATCTGTAATACAGTACAGTACAGTACAGTACAGTACAATACAGTACAATGCACTATTGCAGTACAAGTAGCTTGACAAACCAGAATCTGTTATACAGTACAGTACAGTACAGTACAATACAGTACAATGCACTATTGCAGTACAAGTAGCTTGACAAACCAGAATCTGTAATACAGTACAATACAGTATGAGCAGCTCGAAGAACCAGAATCTGTAATACAGTACAGTACAGTATGAGCAGCTTGAAGAACCAGAATCTGTAATACAGTACAGTACAGTACAGTACAGTACAATACAGTACAATGCACTATTGCAGTACAAGTAGCTTGACAAACCAGAATCTGCAATACAGTACAGTACAGTACAGTACAGTACAGTACAATACAGTACAATGCACTATTGCAGTACAAGTAGCTCGACAAACCAGAATCTGCAATACAGTACAGTACAGTACAGTACAATACAGTACAATGCACTATTGCAGTACAAGTAGCTTGAAGAACCAGAATCTGTAATACAGTACAGTACAGTACAGTACAGTACAATACAGTACAATGCACTATTGCAGTACAAGTAGCTCGACAAACCAGAATCTGCAATACAGTACAGTACAGTACAGTACAATACAGTACAATGCACTATTGCAGTACAAGTAGCTCGACAAACCAGAATCTGTAATACAGTACAGTACAGTACAGTACAATACAGTACAATGCACTATTGCAGTACAAGTAGCTCGACAAACCAGAATCTGTAATACAGTACAGTACAGTACAGTACAATACAGTACAATGCACTATTGCAGTACAAGTAGCTTGACAAACCAGAATCTGTAATACAGTACAGTACAGTACAGTACAGTACAATACAGTACAATGCACTATTGCAGTACAAGTAGCTCGACAAACCAGAATCTGCAATACAGTACAGTACAGTACAGTACAGTACAGTACAATACAGTACAATGCACTATTGCAGTACAAGTAGCTCGACAAACCAGAATCTGCAATACAGTACAGTACAGTATGAGCAGCTCGAAGAACCAGAATCTGTAATACAGTACAGTACAGTATGAGCAGCTTGAAGAACCAGAATCTGTAATACAGTACAGTACAGTACAGTACAGTACAATACAGTACAATGCACTATTGCAGTACAAGTAGCTTGACAAACCAGAATCTGCAATACAGTACAGTACAGTACAGTACAATACAGTACAATGCACTATTGCAGTACAAGTAGCTCGACAAACCAGAATCTGCAATACAGTACAGTACAGTACAGTACAATACAGTACAATGCACTATTGCAGTACAAGTAGCTCGACAAACCAGAATCTGCAATACAGTACAGTACAGTACAGTACAATGCACTATTGCAGTACAAGTAGCTCGACAAACCAGAATCTGTAATACAGTACAGTACAGTACAGTACAATACAGTACAATGCACTATTGCAGTACAAGTAGCTCGACAAACCAGAATCTGTAATACAGTACAGTACAGTACAGTACAATACAGTACAATGCACTATTGCAGTACAAGTAGCTCGACAAACCAGAATCTGCAATACAGTACAGTACAGTACAGTACAGTACAATACAGTACAATGCACTATTGCAGTACAAGTAGCTTGACAAACCAGAATCTGCAATACAGTACAGTACAGTACAGTACAGTACAGTACAGTACAATACAGTACAATGCACTATTGCAGTACAAGTAGCTTGACAAACCAGAATCTGCAATACAGTACAGTACAGTACAGTACAATACAGTACAATGCACTATTGCAGTACAAGTAGCTTGACAAACCAGAATCTGCAATACAGTACAGTACAGTACAGTACAGTACAATACAGTACAATGCACTATTGCAGTACAAGTAGCTCGACAAACCAGAATCTGCAATACAGTACAGTACAGTACAGTACAATGCACTATTGCAGTACAAGTAGCTCGACAAACCAGAATCTGTAATACAGTACAGTACAGTACAGTACAGTACAATACAGTACAATGCACTATTGCAGTACAAGTAGCTCGACAAAC
>JAWQFJ010001309.1:0-2500 GCA_034096865.1 Theodoxus fluviatilis
GGCAATCACAAGAAATGTTAAAACAAATACCTCTTTGCCCAAGTCTACGGACCACCATGGAAGATCTTTTAAGCATCCACCCCCACGGAAATAAATCATGTGTACGAAAACTGTTGCGACATGCTGATGTTTACCTTCTCGTAAATGTCTGACTTCTGACACTTTGGTCTTCAGCTTGAAGCAAGCTTTCATAGTAAGATTTACAATGTTGTCTTTCTTATGTGTGGTAAGACTGGAACTGCAGGATTCCAGAAAAACCACCACGATGAATGTAAAAAGGGATTGATGGAAATGACTTTTTGACGATGGCTTTCATTAGACAGACGTTGAGACGAGGAAACGAACAATATCAAACACAGACCGATTTATCTCCGTAGATTCTTCCAGTGCGAGATCTGAGATTTCGATGTATTGGACATTCGTCCAGTTATTGTCTCAAAATGCAGTCACACCTAGACTGCAGCCCGATCCTCCAAAGAACATTGAATGGACTGCCAGTTGCTGTGAAAGTATATTATCACCGGTACGTGAAAAGAGCAAAAGGATGGATCTCTGCTGAGCGACACTTTCCCGTGCATAATTTGATCTCATCAATAAATTCACATGCATTGCAATAACTGGGCACAAGATGGTTGATTATTAGACGTGTTCTGTGATGTGCTGAGCTAAAGTTGCGTTTTAATTGGGCGAAGTACCCGATGTGAAGGAAGCCAAAGTGGACTCAAGTGATCTTCCAATCAGAGACTGCTGCATACGAATGCTCCGCCAGTGACTGGAGGGATATGCGCATGCCACTGCCTCATTACTGAGTGACATGATAAGCCAGGTAAGAGCTATTTTAATCATAGCATTGACTGTCACTTACATCTAAGGTCGACATGACAGGAAGATATACAGAAAAGTCGAATACAGCAAACATAGAAAAAAAACACTATTTAAAACTATGTAATGACCTTCGTTTTATGTTTTATCGTTGCCTGTAGACCATGGGATCATGTTCTGGAATCGGATATTTAGTGGCAGTTCCGTACTGTAAAAACTATTCTAACCATAACTTTTTTTACCTGTCGCATCCTGGATGGAAAGGACTTGGATGATGTATTTAACTGCATATAATGGTTAATGTATACAACAAGGTATTCATGTTATTATGATGGCGCAACAATAATCCTCATTCAACTCCAGGTTCAATCCTTGTCTCTGTGATGTACTGATTTTACATATGGTCATACATTGCAAGTTTTATTTCCTTTCTTGACGGGTCGTCGGGCGCAATAAAGCAATCAATCAGTCGATCAATGATAAGCCATGTCGGTTGCCACATGACCACGGTTCTTTATTTTTCAAATGATAAGCCAGGTAGAATCAAGTAGCCACATGGCCAAAGCTCGGCTTCTCTCGCTCCGTTGACCACATGTTAATTTGATTAATGGAACAATTTAAATAAACGTTTGGTGTATTCTACCTAAAGCTTTAAGATATTGATATTCCGCCCTGTGACAAGATCCTCTTTCCAGAGTCATACTGTAAAGCCAGGTTTAAACACGGGCACAAATCTTCACGCCGGCATAGTCAGTCGCATTTTGGAAAGGTCTTACTGGAACGTTCAGGGGTTATGTATGTTTGATTGTCAGATCGATCGAATACTATCGAACGCGAATGTGATGCAACTTTTTCCTCTTTCAAAGAAGAAATATCTTCACAAGTTATATTGAAAGCAATTGCGGAAAGGTCGTTCGGTATGTTGATCAAACGGTTGGCGAGTCAGTGCAAATAGCTGTTGACTTGAAATGAGTTTGTTAAATTGATGATGTTTCCAGATCTATCAGCCACTGTATGCGATGCAATGTAACAGACTCCGTAAATCATTAGAGACTGTCGAAGCAAATCAAGTCTCCATTTCCTTATCTATTCGTTTTTTACGAATTGCGTAGGGAGACGCAGGGAGTCGATTTTACCCCAACCAAGAGGAGATTGTAGGCTTGGAGATTTATCCAGCGTCTGAATCCATCTCCCACTGGAAACCCTTCAGTTTTTATGTTGGCCGCCATCATTTGTTGTCAAGGTGCATGCAGAGAAGAAACCACAATGAAAACGGGTCTTTCCCGTTTGCCGGGTCACGGCGTCCTATTGTTCTGGCGGCCTCCATAAATAGCCTTCCACTACGTGTAAAGCACTTTTGTTTTAAGCATTCTAGCTGGAGAGTAAGTAGGGGATCATTCGTTCTAAGTAAGTAGAGGATCATTCGTTTTAAGTAAGTAGGGGATCATTCGTTCTAAGTAAGTAGAGGATCATTCGTTTTAAGTAAGTAGAGGATCATTCGTTTTAAGTAAGTAGGGGATCATTCGTTCTAAACAAACCGGTGGATGCCCATGCCTGGTGAAGCAGTCGACGCATGTCCGAAAATCTTTCCCCACACATTTTCTGTGGGCAGCATCGGGTGGCTTTTCCAGTTGAAAACCTACTTGGCGCGAGGTGAAGATAAGAGACGTGGCGTCAC